>JAZGTK010012482.1:0-14907 GCA_036877625.1 Ambastaia sidthimunki
GCTCCAAGGTGTTGAATAAAACTAGTTCTGGTTGAGTTCACCTATGCATGTAGGTCCACAACATTGTCAGTATTAACTCGAATGCGTCCTACTAGCCTGACTAGCAATCCTATCTCAAGTTAATCCCTGGTAAATGCATGCATCCAGCAAAACATGTGAAGTCATTTAAATAACCCTTCTTCAACATTTACAAACTACTAAAGTAGTCAGTCATGATCAAGTAACAGCCCCCAGTCAATCTGCCAAGAAGCCTGAGTGCCAAAACATGAGTGAACAGATATGGTTTCACTGTGAATTACATTCACTGGGTACAAACATAAGAAATGCAAGTGTTTATAGCTACACTGACCATCTTCCATGATTTCCACTGCAAGCAACAAACACATACCAGATATGTTAAAGCAAACACCAGCTCAACTCCTCCCATTTAAACTAACACCCCACAATCACTCGCTTTAACAAGCAAAGAAATGTCATGTTATATAGCTGGAGATAAAGCCTGGAGATCTTTTTAAAGGGGTTGATGGATGAATAGGCCATGAAACTGACTTGAGCCCATGAAGTATCCGGCTTCATCTGAGCAGCTTGACCATACCAGCATTACTGGCGTTTGAATTTAAGTGACCGAATACTACAACCCCCATTTAGTTTCCTCATTCACTGACACACAACACTGTTTGTGATCAGGTTGAGCTACATTAGCCCACTGACAGCTAGCAGCTAGTAGGCTAAAAGCTAGCCTCCATTTGACAGAAAGAGACTCTTGATCGCTTAGTTTTGCATGCACTTTAAAGACCGCATCTGCACTAGAGTTAATTTAATATAATTTAATATCTAAATCGCATTGATGACGCAAGCCTGCAGACTTTATTTAGAGAATTAATGTTGTTGCACTGAAACATTAACACTCACCAGGATCCTCTTGAAAAGAGCGTTTTCTTTGGGTGGCAGAGTGACTGTCGGCATCCTTTACACTCTCTATATCAGCACATGTGAAATGAGTGCGGGTGTGTGTGGCAGCGTCTAGCCCGATTTTACCCCCTTGTTCTCGGCTCGGTTAAAGTGCCCGTCTCGGACTCACTAACCCAGCCCTCACGTGGTGACAGAAAAGCCCCCTTTGAGCCCAAAATGGCCGATGCGGCGCTTCTCCTCCGGGTCAAGCTGCTCCACCGCTCGTCGTCTCACGGACAGCAGGAGGCGCTTAATTTATGTGTCAAGCTATAAATGAGTTGCTTTTGCATTTCAGTATCTTTTGGGTTATAAACATGTGTCGTCGGTTAGGTGACATTTAAAAAAGCCAAGAAAAGGCGTTGCAAATATGTAACTCTTATGATTAAATATGTGTTAACAAGAAGGGGTTTATTGTTAACAGGACAGCACAATATTGGGAAATATTAATAATTTAAAATATGAATGGATGGGTGTTTCTATTATTATCATTCGTATATGAAATCTGTAATATTTTTCATATAAGCGAACGAAGACTTTTATTTTGACAGGCATGCAACTGCGAATATGGAGTTGTTTATAATAATAATAATAAATATATCTGGATTAGTAGCACAAAGGGTGACGTTCCGTGATATGTAAAGTGGGGGCTTTTATTCTGAAAGTATGCCGAATTGGTGTGCCACAAATAGCGAGGTGTGAAATATTGTAAATTACTATACTGCCATATTAAAAAAAAAGTACTACAATATAAAATGTATTTAATATATACCTGAATGTATATATCTTAAACACATCTAAATATCTAATGAATATATAAATGACTGTTGCAATGTAATGACTGTGAAAGCCTCTTGTAACTGTAATACAATCTGAAAATTAAAATCATCATTTGCAAAGTTGCAACAACTTTTAGGGAAAAAAAACTTACACCAAAATAGCGAATAAATAAATTGAACCTTTAGTTTGACAGCTGATTTAGAAGTGGATTTTATACCGTTTTGTCACACAAGGCAATCCCAGCTTTAGTTTTCCTAAGAAAACACGTTCTAGAAGGTTTATTGAGAACTTTGAGGGAACGTTTAGAGAAGTTAGCCAATGTTCTCTGAAGAACGCTCTCTGTTGATGTAGAAAATATAACGCGCAGGGCTTTTATTTTGATAGTACGCGGAAGTGTTTTTTTTATTACAAGGGGCGGTTGTCAGAGGCGCTCAGATAACAGCCGCTATCGTTCTCATTCATAGCGGTCCCTTCGCACCGAAACACTGGCTGCAAAAACCCATCCGTTTCATTTACAGCTGACCAACACCTTGCAACCTTTATTTAACTGGACTAGGTGAGCGAAGAAGACAAGTATTTTGTTGTCCAACACTAGAGCTGTTGATCGGGCACGTCATCTTCATCATCATCATCATCCAGCTAACGGTACTGCTGCTAGCCAGATGCAGTTATTACACTGGCATAACTAGTGTTTGCTAGGTGAAGAGAAGCATGTGACGTTTTTATTGGACCAAAACACTGAGAAGTTGAAAGTAATTTTGTTTAATGTAAAGAAAATTCATTGAAATATTTCGAAGAATTCTTGCGTTTCGTTTCTGTTTAGTTGACAGGTCGGGGTGCACATGTTGCCTTTTTGCTTAATCTGTATAACGATCAATGATTTGTCAGACATGAAATCTTATTGTAGAATGCCGAAATGTTAAACAAAAAATGTCTTATAATAACATATTATATGTCTTATAATAACATATTGCTCGATACCGGGGTCAAAATGTCATGCGATCTAAGAATAAAAAAGCTTAATGGTTTTTTGATATAGAATTTTTTTAGTTTTATTTCTCATAGTTTACGGTAAATCTCTGTCTCTTTGTCTGTTTATTTGTAGATGATGTCGCGTTGGGGCTGGACGTGTCTTTTGTTACTGTCCATCTCCATGGTAACGTGGGCCCAGGAGGAAGAACTAGAGGATGAAGAGGATGCTGAAGTGGAGGATGGTGATGTGGACATAGAGACAGACAGTGATGAGAACATTGAGGCAGATGCCAATGTTTCTTTCCAGGTCAGATAGCATTAATAGAGTGTGTGTGAGTGCTCACTCAGGAGGGATTATTTTAAAATGATGTGCCAGGAAAGCTAACAATGAATAAATAAATATTCATGAGGCTGTTTGATACCCACAGGTAACATACAAAACACCAGTTCCAACAGGAGAGGTGTTTTTCACTGAGACTTTTGATGAGGGCTCTTTAAGCAGGTTTGTGAAGTCTAGCAAATTGTTATTGATCAAAATGTTAACATTTTTTTAACACTGTCACTTTTTGGTGATTGTAGTTAAGTTTTATTCAATGGGTGATACTGTTAGTTAGAAACCAGTGTGGCAGCCAACCAATATAAATTTAGGTACAATTATCATTATGTAATTATTTTAATGACATTTATGACAAAATATTTGACATTCTTTAAAAAACTGGAACTGACACAAAGGAAACTAAAACCATTGGCTGATGTTTTGGAGAGATGGATCCTTAAGTTAAAACCGTGTTCTGTGGAAATACCCACAATCTCTCCTTTTTCATTCAGTTAAAGTCAGTTTAATAGAGCAGCAGTTACTTTTCATACACACTTGCTCTGCCACTATGATGCAGTTAATGTTGTTTGTTTGATGTTCATGTTCTTATTGGTAATCTGCAGCTGGCAGCTGTCTAAAACAATAAAGGAGGATGCCGATGAAGATATTGCAAAATATGATGGTTAGTTTTCCAGCACCTTTGTGGTCAAATGTATTTTAATGATGTGACCCCTACTTTAAAAACCTACTTTAAATCATCTTCATCATCATCATCAATCGTCATCTTCTGACTGTAGGTAAATGGGAGGTTGAGACTCTGAAGGAACACAAGGTGCCTGGTGATATGGGCCTGGTGCTGAAGTCTCGTGCTAAGCATCACGCCATTGCAGCTCTACTTAACCGACCGTTCGTCTTTAAGGACAAGCCACTTATCGTCCAGTAAGTGTTTTTTTTCAGTTCTACTGCAATCCGATATTATTTAGCAACCCGGAATACAATGTTCCCAATAATACCTGAAATAAAAAGCTTTTGCATTCTAACAAAACTTGATCTATGCAGGTATGAGGTCAATTTTCAAGATGGAATTGACTGTGGAGGTGCTTACATCAAGCTTCTATCAGACTCAAAGGACCTGGACCTGGTATGTTTATCCACTGCTTGACTGATTTATGCTTCAGTAGCAAATGAGGAAAAGTGTGTCTTGCTCATTTGAAGAAGTTTAAATAAAGTAATGAAGTAAAATGTTGAGAATTTTTAAATATCTGTTTATAAACATTCCTATTTTAGAAGTATACGTTGAATTGAATTTAATTTCACTTACCAAAAGGCCATAAAAATTCACCACACAAAATATTGTAGTGGTGATACATAGCATTTTATATATGACGTGTTTTGACTCACAGGAACAGTTTCATGACCGGACACCATACAGCATCATGTTTGGACCAGATAAATGTGGAGAGGACTACAAACTTCACTTCATCTTCAGACATAAAAACCCTCTCAACGGAGACGTGGAGGAAAAACACGCCAAACGACCTGATGTCGATTTAAAAAAGTTCTACACTGATAAAAAGACTCACCTCTACACGCTTGGTGGGTTTTGCATTTTAAAATCTGAGAATACATAAGTAATGTTGCACATCTGTTGGGGACCCAAGCAAGACAGTTCATTGAAACATTATTTTATGGTAATGTCTGATGCACTTGCTAAATTGTACAATTGTTCTTCCTTTCTCAGTTTTAAGTCCAGACAATAGCTATGAGATCTTTATAGACCAGTCCAGTGTTGGCAGGGGAAGCCTGTTGACAGATGTCGTTCCTCCCGTGAACCCACCAAAAGAGATTGATGATCCCAAAGACTCAAAGCCAGAGGACTGGGATGAGAGAGCCAAAATCCCTGATCCAGAAGCAGTCAAACCTGATGACTGGTGAGACCTAAAAAAATTAATCAAAATCATAACGCTAATATCTATGCTCCAGGGTTTTTTTTTACATATTAGTCAGCATTGTTGTGACAACTTTTTTTGTAGGCCCCTTTGTATTTCACAGAAATGTATTTCCTAGAAAGCGTAAAAGTAGGAATATTTTATTTCCTAGAATTCATAGGAGTCACTTATGGAGTGGGGGAGGGTTGTTAGTTCTCTGGTAATACAGTATGACTTTAATGTCATTATATGACTATAATGTCAATATTAATGCATGACTTGTAGCTAACTAATAGAGTAGATGGATTGCATTGTATGCAGTGTTAAGAACAAAATGGTATTGAGTAAACTTAATTAATTGATGGTTAAGTATTGTTGATTAATTAAGCCTCCAAGCCACAACAAGACACTGTTATCATCTCTTCTTTGAGTTTTATGTATATGTATAAATATACAGTTAGAATGGAAGTAATGAACTGATAACAGCAGACAGAATAACAGTGGCATTAAATGACCTTCCCTTTCTTATCTCTGTCTCTCTAGGGATGAGGATGCCCCAGCTAAGGTACCTGATCCAGATGCAGTTAAGCCTGATGGATGGCTGGACGATGAACCAGAGTTTGTGCCTGACCCCACTGCAGAAAAACCTGATGACTGGTGAGAACAGCATTTTCTTTAGTCCAGTGCTTTGTGTGGGGTTGCATGAGGAGTTGGGGTTCTGATCAGAATCACTTTATTTGCCACTGTAAATATTGAGCACTTTTGGAATGACATCCTCTGTTAGGCTGGTTTTGTAACTATAGTTACATTGTCTTCACATTTAAGAGAGCTGCAAATCATTGTCCACAGGAACTTAAGTGGCCTAGATTGGTCCATAACTGTGCTAGTAATTCCTGGGAGAAGCAGTAAAACTGCCTCTTCCTGAAACAAGTTTTTTTCTATGGCCTTTGGTAGCATTGGCAAAGATTGTTGGCAGAGAATCAAGATGCCAGTAAGGTATATAGATAGATAGATCATTGTTAGTAACAAGGCCATTTGCAGAGGTGTTGAGCAGCTTGATTGAGTTGCTGGCAGTTTGCTTTTTTTTGCACATAGGGTGCATAGAAATGGACCCAGCACACAGCTGTGGGGGGCACCAGTGTTAGTGACCAGGGGCCTGAGAGATATGACCAACAATCAAACAATCTTTCTCTAGTTTAAAAATGTAGCTGAGAGAGGACACATTGAGTGAGGATCTGAAGAGCAGTGGCTAAAGATAGTTATCATGCACTCTGAAGCATTCATTTTTGGAAAAACAATACCCAAACAAACCGCTTTGTTTGGTAACAACACTAGGTTCCAGTCAGTTTCCAAACAGGACAGACAGGCTTCTATACCATTTTAACCATGTCACAGTGATCTATAAAAACTCATTAGAAAGTCATGGTCCAGGCAGTGGAACACTAATGGACAGGTGTACCCACCAGACTCTAGTCTGCAGTACTTCAAACAGACAAACCAACGTTGAAGCAATAGCATTGATTTAATTGCCAGTCGCCTGTAATACTATTACACTGTGTAATACACAATGACAAATGCTGTCATTTTATCAGTATTGATGTTTTATTTTTACAGCAGCCTGTCATTAATGTTCTTACCTCTTTCTGTCTTTCTGAGGGATGAGGAAATGGATGGAGAATGGGAGGCTCCTCAGGTGCCAAACCCAGCATGTGCATCTGCTCCTGGTTGTGGTGAATGGAAGCGGCCCATGGTCAATAATCCTCAGTATAAAGGCAAATGGAAAGCACCTTTGATTGACAACACCAACTATCAGGTATTAACACCTGGAGTTATAAATAACCTGTTGAGGCAGCTATTTTTTTTATTCAGTAAATATATACTGTGTATCTTCTGTAATAGTCTATAAATGTAGCTTTTCTGTAGTTTTACATTCCAAATGGAATTTACACACTCAAGTGTACAACCTGAATGCACTTGGTTATTCCCTTCATTCTTTTTAAAGCTTGTAATACAATGACCACAGATCTTTAAACAAATGTTCATTTGTTGACAGGGGGTGTGGAGTCCACGCAAGATCCCGAACCCTGACTACTACGAGGATCTTCACCCCTTCCGAATGGCGTCATTCAGAGCTGTTGGTCTGGAGCTTTGGTCTATGACCGCTGACATTTACTTTGATAATTTCATTATTACCTCTGAGAAGGAAGTGGCAGACCGTTGGGCCGCAGACAGCTGGGGACTCAAAAAGCTAGTGGCTAGCGCCAACGAGGTTTGTCTCCGTCTCTCACGCAGAGTTCTGTTGCATTTTTGCTCTCGCTGTAATAACCTTTAATTTGGTGAATATAATCAAACTGTTTCTTTTCATTTCAGCCTGGAGTGTTGAGTCAGCTGGCATTGGCTGCGGAGGAAAGGCCCTGGCTGTGGGTTGTTTACGTTCTTACTGTCGGTCTGCCTATTGGACTGGCTGTGCTCTTCTGCTGTCCGAAGGTAAGGCCTGATCCCAGTGATAAAATCACACTGGCTGCCAAAGGAAACAGTTGACATAGCAGGTTGAAATACAGGCGTCGTTACAGACTGTAAATATTTTGCTCTGTTTTTACTTGAAACATAAGGGTACTTGTGTACAGTACATCAAATCTATTACATAATCTGTTTTGAGCTAAAAAACTAAAACTAAACCAAAACAATCTTAAAAATTAAACTTTCAACACACATTTACATTAAATTTACACTTCAGTCAGTTAGTAGACGCTTTTATTCAAAGCGACTTATGAAATTATAAAATAATTTTTATTCTGGGGTAAAGTTTTCCTTGACGCTATTAAGGCTTTTATCACAGTACAGTTAATAAATTGATACATGGCTAAAGATTATTGTGTTTGGGATTAGCTTGCAAGCACAGAATCCTCTTAAGTATTTACCATTGGTAGCATAGCAACAACACATAGTCAGCTACTTTTTTAAAGAAGTCACATCTCAGCTCACACATTTGCATGTGTATGTGTTGTAGAAGTCAGATGATAACTATGTATACAAGAAAACCGACCAACCTAAAGCAGAACCAGAGGACGTAGCAGAAGAAGAAGAAGAAGAGGAAGAGGAGGAGGAAGAGGAGAAGGAAAAGGACAAAGTCGAGGGAAAAGCAGAGGAAGCAGCTGAAGCTACTGGTTCGTAAAATTATTTTTTGCCATTTGTGTAGTGTTTTACATTTCAAATAATAATGTTTCTTCTTGTTTCTCCCTTGATTTCTCTGATCTGCAGTGGATGAGAATGGAGATGGGATAGAAAAGGAGGCTGAGGAAAATGAAGGAGATACAGAAGACGAGGAGGAGGAAGAGGAGGTCAATAAGCCAACTGACACACCCTCAGATGATGAAGTAAGAGGATTAAAATAAAGAAATTACAGTCAGCGGGTGACAAACTGGTATACAGAAGAGATTTTGAGGAAGTACCTTATATGGAGATTGGGCGTGTGTTATGCTAATTACTATTCCTGTAGACATACTGTACATCTTTACTTGAAATATTGTTTGAGAATGAGAATAGAAACAAATTCATGTGTGTACACACTTGTTCAGTCAGGTTGGATTGTTCCTAAAATGTTAAAGGATCGTTCAAGTGTTGAAGAATAATTTTGTGTTTTTGCAGATGAAGGACGCTGATGAGGGAACTCAGATCACAGGAGAAGAACCTAAAGTTGTCAGAAAGAGAAAAGTACGGAAGGACTGAAGATCTCTGGTTTTTCCACATGGTTTCTTTCTCTCGTTCCTCACACCTCTTTTGCTGCATGCTTTTGGCTTCATGCCCTGCAGCATGCAAAAAACAACACGGCAAACCTAGCTGCTCTACCGAAGAGGTCATCGTTCATCTGACCTCACCTAGCCTCCATACCTTTAGTCTTCCGCCTAGTTCTTAGCAGTTTCTGTTTGGATTTAGATCCAGAAGTCAGCCCTGCTGAGTTTTATTTTCAAGTTTTTCCTATTTTTACCTTTTTAGATTAAATTTCCAGGAGTAGTATTGGGCCGGTGTTTCCCAATTAGTAAGTGATGTAATCTAAGTACTGTGAAGGGAAATACATGGTGTTTTTGAAAGATTAACTAGTTTATGATCACATTTGCGTTTTAGTTCTTTAAGTTATTAAAAAGAGTCGGGTGTATTTGAGTTGTAAGTTACGTGCTTTTTAAAATGACACTGGTCATATTTATTGTTTGTATCTTGTTTGGAAAATCACGCAGCTGAATTTAGACATTTTAATCTTGCTTTCTACTAGTATCACAGTTAGCAGGCTGTGGAGACGACCTCTGTGAGACCAGAGGCTGTTCTCATAAAACATGTAGGTCAGAAGACTGCTTTGAATGGATCGGCATTGCTTTTTTTGGCATTTAAGTCGATACGCACAGTCAAAGCTGATCTCAGGTCAGCCTCTCCACTGACACTCTCAAACCACAGACTCTATCGTACACATACCGAAACTCTCCCACAAATCCCAGTTTGACATCAGACTGACCAATGTGTATAAAACCATTGTGGTTTGAAATCAGTTTGTTTTTTCAGGGTTTTTTTCTGCTTTTTTAGGTCATGTGTTCAGCCTTAAGAGGGCAGCCTTTCGTTTACATGTCTGCAAACTGTTTGTTGGTCTTGGAAATAAATATTTACTATAAACGCCTGAGTGCTCTGTTGCCATGACTTCAGTATAAACACTGTTTGCTCATTTGTGCAAATTTGTGTAAATTATTTTATTAAAGGCATAATAATTGTAACAAAATAAAAGGTACACTTTCAGAACAGGCAGTATCTTACATTGGGTGCTTACAAATAAATAAATTACGTGAACATTCGTAACAATAAACTGAATATTAAGTATGTAGTGTTGTTGCAGCCAGTATCTGTGGCAGACCTTTCTGTGTTATTTGTATTCATACTGACAGACGTTTCACATCAGCAAAATCTCAGAAAAGTTCATCTGTATTCATAAATGTCATTCAACCAGCAGAAGGCTTTTAATGGAAGCCCATTTGTGCCACACAAAAAAAATCACACCTTGGTAAATCACAACCATAAGTCATAGAGAGATTAAAAATAAAACCAAGATATAATTTTTGGCTTTTTTAAAGAAATGCATACTTGTATTGTTCTGATGTTAAGGTATAATTTATAGAAATTTAGCCATTTTTAACATTTCATTATGTTGTTAGAGGCTTCTGAAATCACAGATTTTAAATTTTGACTCTCATTAATTTTTTAACAAAGCACAATTTTTATGGTTATGTGGCAGAAATGGGCTTCTGTAGTTTCCAGATCACTCAGATCAATATCACTTAGCAGTTCACTACCGGTTTCTTTAAAACAGTAAAAATGCAATGCTGCATTTTACAACAATCCATTGATCCTACTGTGAAGACACCAGTCAGGTCTGTCCACTAATCAGAAAATCATCTACAATACATCCAAGTATGAAAGAGAGTAAATCTAATTTGGTGAGTCAGGGACCTCTTACAATGTACAGAGGCAACATATAGTTTAAATAAGATAAATGGCATATGGGCTGTCAGAGAGGTGTGGTTTAGGTTGTCCTAAGGTTGTTAGGTTGTTTTTTTGAATCATGCACTTATGTGATTATGGGATGTCATGCACTTTCAAAGGAGCTCATCTGTGTACCCTAATACAAATCAGTCTGTTCTTAACAGTTCCACTTTGAATGATCATTTACATACAACCGTGTGTTGACCTTATTGGAATTAGACCTTATTTTTGTATCTAAAATAAATGTTAATGTGAGAGCCACTCGCTAACTGTGTTTTTGTTAAATTAATTATGCAGATGGTTTGATAATTAATATCACCATTAGCATCACACATTCTTTTACATCATCTAAGTCTGTTAGCCAGAAATATAAATGTGGAATATAGCTGGTCATATGATATTGTATCAATATCTGGATCAACCACAAGATAGAAGTGTGGCAAATTTGTATATTTACTGATCTGCAAAGGATTTTAATACTTTTGGTGCACAGTTGTAATATTAGATCATTCTGATTTTTGGTTAAACAGAAATAATCGAGTATGTGTTGATTAATCTATTTTTCCTCAAAACCATGAACATGAACAGTGTAATTAAACCATGAGTCTTACCATGAGAATAACACAACAATATTGTACGGTAAAATATACCATTATGATTTTTCTCCTCAACCTCGAAAGGTGAGGCAAGTGAGGTTTCTGACCTGTCAACACAACAGAGCCTCTCCATTCATTGCTGTATTGAGACCACAATGTAGTCCATTCAAGTATTTCCTATACCATGATGATACATTCATCCGTATGTTGTAAAACAAAAAACAAATACATACAAACAAACAAACAGAGGCTTATAACTGGCCATCAGGATGCGGAACTATGTAGACCTGATCCACATAATCGCTTATTTCCGTTTGCCTTTTGTCTCGGTGGTCTGAAACACACTGGAGGCGGACATGAGGTTCTCAATGTATTGCCCAAGAACCTGGTTCTCCGATTTGAGCTTGAGGTTCTCCTCTTTCACCGCATCCACACGTGCAGAAAGATCTAATAAAGAGATCGAGACAGAACGCATTAGAGTGCATCACTTAGCTTTTCCAGAGAGCCATTACGAGTGCTTGAGTGGACCAGAGCAGTCTTGGGTTGAGGACAAACAGCAACATGAGGGTGTTGTATTGCAAAGTGTATCTTCAGATTCGAAACAAAACAGCATCAGGAAACCAGCAGAGCAAGATGTAGGAAAGACGCAAGTGCAAATATGATTACAGAGTTGTGAAAAGGTTTTATAAGGACATGAAAAAGTTTTGGACATGGAAACAATGGATTTATACCCTCAAGTGTGTGCTGAAGTTCCAGAACTTGGTTAATAAGCCTCATCTTCTCCTCTTGCTCAACTTGATTCTCCATATCTCCTAAAATGACAAACATATCTGAAACAGTGCTAAAGCAATTTCAACTCTTTGATATTCCAGAATTAAAACATCTAAAACTACACAGTATTAAACATTATATTATTCAAAAATATAAATGTTTACCGTCAATCTCACAGTTCATGGTTCTGTACTGGTCTTGTAGTCCGAATCGCAGAACTGTTGGTTCCCCTTGAACTGTAGGATATGTTTGGAAAGTTACTATATTAATATATGATAAGATACATGTGTTGTTGTGGGTATTGCCATAGACGTACAACCAAAGGGTAAATATCATGGTATTCACGTAAACACTAATACAATATTAATATAGTTCTATAGTAATATAATCTACAACAATAAAACTTAAGCATATAAGGTCAAGATTTCATCATAGGGTGAAGCATAACAACAACAATTCTCATCCACAAATCTTTCAAAACACTTTCATTATAAATGTTGATATATTTAGAGAGTTTGTTTTTAAAGTCCAGCTGTGTTCACAAACAACAGACTAACCGTTAGCAGTTAGCAGTTAGCTAACACATACAAACACAAAACATCGCATGACATTAATAAATATACGTCACAGACAGCTGCGATCGCCACTGTTTACATGACATGCCTTTAAATGACTTGTTTTAATAATCTGGAATCGGAATATCATATTATCTCTGTTTTTAAAGTACAATACAAACTCGACGTCCATTCAATGGTCGCGTATCACAGGCCGCAGCAGCCGTCTGTGTATATAATAATCGACTCATGTGTACAAACAGATATAAAAGTATATATCTATGTTTATACTAATACGTGCACCAAATAAACTCGATTACAGAGACAATAGGACATTAATACGCTTTTAAAATGATCGCTTAGGAATGCTAAATGCAACAGTACACTGGTTTAGCCACATATTCTTACCTGATTTAGGATTAAACTTCTTATTTTTATTAAAGATGACCAAAAACGATTAAATAAATGATACAGTCAGTCCGTTATCTCATCGCTTCCCTATGTCGCTCTGTTTCACACACACATCCACCCATACGATCACACGCACTACCGAGAGACGCCAACAGGGGGAGACAAACCTCTCCGTAAACCCGAGGCTTTGTTTGCAATGGAAAGCTGCATACTTTGTTAAAGAATAGTTAACTATAAACAAATAGTATGCAGCCTCATTTAAAACAGAACTATGCTAAATTGTTGTCACATATTTAGTTTCTCAATTTCACCAGTGCCATGCACTTGTTTCAGGAATAAAAACGTTTATTATTGTTGTTGTTGTTATACAATTCTGATTTAAACGTTTTTCTTGTCACTCTAACCAAATAATGAGATAAGTTTAAATAAAAGTGGAAGCAAAAGTCGAGTGCATTGCATTGTGGGATACAGTATGTTGGTGGCACGTTATAGTATTCGATAAATAGTGATTGTTGTATACTATATGTTTCACACACCACATACACATACTGTACAAACATCAAAAGTTGCATGGTGGAACACTTGACCTACATGAGACATTCTGCAGGCTGTTCACAGATAGCTAGCTAACCTTTCTCCTCATTTTAAACTGGTATATTTAAGTGTTAAACATTACTCATGTTCAGAAAAGGTGTGAGTCATTTTAAATGTGCAGTCTTTGTTCTGCTTTCTGCTCTGTCAGTAGCTACTTTCAAATGTACTGACTTACTCACACATGCCCCTTACAAACACGCTGCCCCATGGCAAGTGAGGTTTCTGACCTGTCAACACAACAGTGCCTCTCCACTCATAGTTGTACTGAGACCACAAACCCCATCATCAAGACTGTAGATTGTAAAACACATTTTAACTGTGTTCTTACACCTGTGTGTTTTCGGGCAGGCACATGTCTCCCTGTGCTATGGAACAAGGTCATTTCCTTCACTGCATGGCACGACAAAACAAACTGGTTTCAGATTAAGTCTTACCTGAATCATCAACTAGAGAGATGTTAGTAAAAGTTCCGTCATTTTCATCCATGTCACCCTCCATTACTGAGTGTGTGTGGGAGTGAAACGTTTATTTCACTGAAGTATTTTGTTAAATGTCTCTCTCTCTGTTTCTTTCTCTCTTTCTCTCTCTTTCCTGTAGCACTTTGTGTTTTTATGGCTGTACCCTCTCAATTATTCACTATCACCACGGTTACCAATCAGACCTGTGTGACAACTCAGGTAACAAAGCCATAGGAGACCTAGTAGGGCGACGCCTGCTGTGAAAACCAAGGTTTGCTTGTTTACTTTCTCGGATTACAGGGAGAACCCAACACCCACCCCACTCAGACACACTCACCTTCCCTCCTCACACCATCTGCCTCATTTCATCTGTGCTACAGTGTGACACATTAACTAAAGGAAGTGTCTGATGGGCTCACACAAACAGAACCACATGGCAGCGCTTTAACTCCTCTGGCCTAATTGGTTTGCACTTTGATCAGTGTTGTAAAAAGCCCTGAGTTTTTACTACAGGCTACTGAAATGGTCGTCTGATGCTTTGGTTATCAGCAAAGTTAGTTTCGTTTTTCTGTTTCAGTTTAAACTGAAGGCATAAGTTGTTCTTGGCAGCAAGTTCCTGATACTAACACACTTAAATGCAGACAGCTGTTGCAAGCTCTTCACATGCATGTACTGCATCGTCTAATGCGACAGCATTAAAAGCACCTTTTCTCCTGAAGACAAGACCAAAAATATTTATTGAAAATGTTAACATCACAGAATTGCTTGATGAGAAAATGCATCTCCTGAGTGGACACATTTTCTACTAAACGAGGAGGCTGGGATCAGTTTTGCACGACATTTATTTTAAACAAAAAAATAAATGTAATAATATTTCTATTTCTTGTTATGGATTATGTGTAATCTTTAAAACCCTTTACAAAATCGCAAGTATGTGCGAAGTGACCTCTAGTGGTTTAAAACGGTCATAAATTAATGCAATGGAGAAATTGACTGTTTTAAAGCGTTGGTCTCTTGCAGTGCTTAAGAAATATTAGTATAATAGCCGAATAAAAT
>JAZGTK010012483.1:0-14907 GCA_036877625.1 Ambastaia sidthimunki
ATAATATTTGCCCCTAATTCTCATTAACATGCAGAAGAATTTCATACTCATTACTGTGATACAGTCATTACTCTGCATAAACAAATTTCAGCACATTACAACCATATATACTCACAATTGTATTTTACATTTGAATGTATCATTATTAGCATTACAGTAACACTAGAACATCTTCACACATGGGATACGTTAAACTCTGATTCACGCATACAGTCAGAGTTACACTCCAACACCTCTTGTTCTTAATAATGGCAGATAAAGAATAAAACAGCAGCGGTTAACGTTGTGTTTTTTTTATATTTGGAGTCACTTATCTCAGATCTTCTTCACTGTCCAGACTGAACCTGTGTTCTGCGGTTCTCATGGAGAAGTTTATTTGAATAGCTGGTGTTTGTTCAGAAGGCCACATCTGATTGTTATTCACACTGTATTTCATAATCTCATAAACTGGATTGCTTTCCAGTGTGATGTTATGAACCTGTGTCAGGGTAAACTTGAGCTACACTCCTTCATTTTGTTAACTTTGAGTCACGGTGTTCAAATTTACTTTCCCTTTACACTGTGGCAATATCAAAGCTGATGAAAAAATAATCAAATAAAACGTCTTTTTACAGTCCTTATCCATACATGATCTCAAAGAGCAGAAAAAAAGAACAGTGTATTCCTGGACGTTATATTCAACGTCTGTGGAAATTCAGTGAAATGTGTGAAGCTGAGAGAGGAGTGGGTGTTAGGAACGGTCGATGACAGGGCGATAAGTCTAGTCGTAAAGTCCACGTTTGTTAAAGGCAGTCTAAAAGCCCTTTATGAGCTGGTTAGGCTTCTTTTATAACCCACAACAGCTGGGGTGGAGGGCCATGTCTTCAAATGGAGGACCTTCACACACCCGCTTGTTTTTAAAGGCCACCGGGAGCCGTACTCAACGTTCTCACACACACACACAGTTCATGTGGCACAAGCTGTGCTTTCTTTTTTTGCACAGCTGCCTGTTGGACTGTCTGTCCAAAAATAGTTTCTTCTCCCCCTTCCTGAAGGTCTTTTTAGGATAGTGATGTACAGCAGCAACACGGTAGCTGTCCTAACGTATTTTATGTATCGTATCAACTGATAATTTACATTTGTGAGATCAGAATGGATAAGATACAGTTATATTGTCAACTCACATTGTGGAATTCCTCACATTGTGGAATCCCCATGACGGATGTTTGTAAAGCTGCATGAGGTGAATGATGCATTAACCCTTTTTTGGTCTCTGCTTTCTCTTTTTCTCTAGTGAAAACAGTACCATAGAGCCAGAGTACATTCAGACATACACTCCACAGACCCACACGCCATTTTTGTCCAACAGCGCCCCGCCCAGCAATAGCGGAACGAACATTCTCCCATCCCCCGCCACTCCCCGTTTCTCAGCTCCCACACCCCGTACCCCACGGACACCGCGGACTCCTCGGGGCCCGGCCAGCGTCCAAGGGTCCCTCAAATACGAGAACTCAGACCTGTACTCGCCAGCCTCAACGCCCTCCACTTGCAGGCCGCTCAACTCAGTGGAGCCTGCGACAGTCCCATCCATCCCTGAAGCCCACAGCCTGTACGTCAACCTCATCCTGTCGGAGTCTGTCATGAACCTGTTCAAAGATTGCAATTTCGACAGCTGCTGCATCTGCGTCTGCAACATGAACATCAAAGGCGCCGATGTGGGCGTCTACATCAGCGACCCCAACATGGAGGCTCAGTACCCCTGCGGGTGTGGCTTCAGTGCTGTTGTCAACCGTCGCTATGGTAACGGTTCGGGTCTCTTCCTGGAAGACGAGCTGGATATCATCGGACGAGGTTCGGACGTCAGCCAGGAAGCAGAAAAGCGATTTGAGACGTTACGGAGCATGTCGTTGGAAAAAACTGGGGGAGGAAGCAAGGATCAAATCCCAGACGATCTTATCTTCCTCTTGCTGGATCAGTGTTCTAATCCCTTTTCCCCCATCCTGGGTTCGGACCCTGAGGGACTGTCCTCCCAAGGGCCAGGAGGCGCTACTGTACCACCCTGTGTGCGTGTAGAGGAGAGGGACTTCCACAACGACTGTTACCTGGCTCTAGAACATGGCAGGCAGTTTATGGACAACATGTCTGGTGGGAAGGTGGACGAGACACTGGTGAAGAGCACATGTTTACATCATTGGGCCAAACGCAACGGTGAGATTTTCATTTGTTTACATGTGAGAAGTCATTTGTTTACATGAGGGGTATAAAAACTAATACCCTTCATAAGGCTGGTACATCACTTAAACATGAATGTAAGCATGTTTATGTTTCATCGTAAATGTTTATGTGCTAGGTACTAATGTCTATGCTGATCTGTCTCCCTCTGCAGCGGTGGATGTGAGTGGTCTGTGCTCTCAGGATGTGTTGAGAGTTCTCCTCTCTCTCCAGCCTGTTCTTCAGGATGCCATCCAGAAGAAGAGGACAGTCCGCTCTTGGGGCGTCCAGGGGCCTCTCACGTGGCAGCAGTTTCACAAGATGGCTGGAAGAGGGTCTTACGGTGAGCAATGAGGGCACTCATAAACCTGTGAAACCCCTCAAGCTTTAATAGTTATTGATATAGTTAGAATGCGTGTCTCCCTGCTGAAGCAAGGTCGTGGCTTAAAGAATGAGCAGTGCTGTTTGCTCAAGGCTGTCAGTTTATTGTGAAACTAATAGAAACCTGCAGACTGTCATAATGGCAGAATATCAGTTGAATCATGTGTCTTTCATTAGTGTTCACTGAGTAATTCAGTGATATCCATTCACTGTGACTTGTATCCTCCTGCTCACCTGGGTATCACTGTCTCTCACTGTCTGTGTTTGTTTTCCTTCTCTTGTATCTCCAGGCACTGATGAGTCTCCAGAGCCTCTGCCCATTCCTACCTTCCTGGTTGGGTACGAGTATGACTTTGTTGTGCTCTCTCCCTTTGGTCTGCCATACTGGGAGAAGCTTCTGCTGGATCCCTTTGGCTCCCAGAGGGATGTGGGATATCTGGTTCTCTGCCCGGACAGCGAATCTCTCCTCACTGGAGCCAGGAACTTCTTCAGAGAGTTGACTGCGGTCTATGAGGTAAGACTTCAGAGGGAAGTTTCTCTCTTACCATGAGCCATTAAACAATGCAAACCACACAGTGATCAAATAACACCTCTGTTTATATGCGTAGGTGCACAGGCACTTTCAGTGTTTTAAATGATGTAGCAGCACAAATGGTTTAACTTTTGTCTTAAGTTTTTGTGTCTCACCTAAACACTGGAGCAAATTCTTGATTGGTTTGTCTCTTTGACAGTCTTGTAAGCTCGGGCAGCATCGGCCAATTTCCAAAGTTCATGCTGATGGCATCGTCAGGGTGGGTGGTGTTGCCGCCAAGAAGCTCGCGGAGCAGCCAGTCAGTGATTGGTTCCTGAAAGCAGCCAGTGGCAGTGATGCATTTTCCAAGCTCAAGCTGTTTGCTCAAGTTTGCAGACATGACCTCGGTGAGATGTTATTCAACAGTAAACATACGGCAATGTAATTTTCTAATCATATACTAACTTGTAACGTTTGATCTTCTGTTGTTTTTTTCTGCAGCGCCGTACCTGGCTGCACAGCCATTGGACAGCTCCCTCCTTATTCAGCCAAACCCCGCCTCCTCTTCCACCCAGACATCTTCCTCACAATCTTCCTTACAATCATCCTCCACAAACTCCCAAACCTCAATGGCCTCTGGAAGCTCCACCCTCAACAACAGCAGTGCTGCAAGCAACAACGGCTCAGGTTTGCCAGGCAGCACCAGTAACACCCCCTCCTCCTCAGGCCCTCAGGGCAGCAGCATCCAGTCTGCCAAGCCCAGCTCGTTCCCTCCCTTTACAAGCATGGGAGGAGTCCAAGGTAACAGCTCTCAGTCTGGGGCTCAGGGCCAGCAGGCTGCCACCCAGAACTTGAGCCTCTCTGGAGACAATTCAGCTGTCAACAGCCAGACTCAGGGGCCATCCGAACCACCAGAGAGGTACAAAGAATGATCGCATTGTAGATTGGTTTAATTCTTATCAAATTAATATCAGGTTCTATGTAACCTCAAAGCATGTATGTGACTCTAGTTGACCTTTCCTCACCTCTTTCATCAGCACTATGGAACGAGAAAAGGTCGGGGTGCCAACTGACGGGGACTCCCACGGCATCACATACCCACCTGCCATCATGATCTATATTGTAGACCCCTTCTCGTATGAGGAGTCGGAGCCAGGAATGTCAAACTCAAGCGTGTGGACTTTGGGACTCCTACGCTGCTACCTGGAGATGTTGGAGGCTCTTCCAGCTCACATCCGCAACTCTGTGTTTGTACAGGTAGGTGAAGTGACTTTGTTTAAAGATACTGTTAGCAATTTCAGCTGAATTGCTAACTTTGGGAGAAAATAATGTAAAGGCTGTTGGAGAAAATTAGTTCATTGTTTTACATCTTGTATCTTTTGTGGTCAGATTGTCCCCTGTCAGTACCTGCTCCAGCCCGTGAGATGTGAGGAGAGGCATCTTTACGCTCAGCACCTTAAGTCTCTGGCCTTCTCCGTCTTCACACAGTGTAGAAGACCCCTCCCAGCCTCCACCAATGTCAAGTCACTGACCGGTTTCGGCCCGGGCCTCACCCTTGACACCGCCCTCAGGAACCCAGAGGTGAGACAGGATCTAACAGTTGATTGACAGATTATTTCACAGGGTTTCATCATGTCTTTTATAAATAGCGAAGCAGCTCTGTTGATGCGGGAAACTGTTTGCTGGCTTCCTGTGTCTGTTAATAAAACATGAAAGATTAGACACATAAGTGATGTAATTTGAGTTTGTTGAATGTACTGTATATTCTCTTCATTCTTGTGAAGAATGAACAGCTTTTAAAAAATGACAGCAAAGATGCAATAGTTTTTGTACAAGTTTTACTTAGCGAACAGTGCATCTTTTTCATTAAAAATAAATGGAAACTGCTTTGGTGCTAGTCTGTTTGTTATGCAGCCATAGAATTATGACGCGTTTGCTTTACCGGATGATTTAATGTTAAAGGTTTACCCAGAAATTAGAACTGTCAACATATATTTACCCTCATGCTATTTCAGCAGACTGAAGTTATCACCCAAAAAAGGCAGCTCACGTTCTTCAAAATTATTCATAATTATTTTCTGTCACAAAAGCCGTAAAGGTCTAAAAAGTCGTAAAGGTTTGGAACGACATGAGGATGGGCGAGTGACAGGGGCATTGTAGGGTGACTGTTCCTTAAAATTTTGTTGGCCATGCTTTGTCAGTACAGCAGGCTCTGTGGTGTGTTAAAGTGGCAACAGTTTCAAAATAAAACACTGTAAGGGGGGTCTCCCAGACCCTGTGCTTCTGACCTCCTCCACAGATCCTCCAGACCAGCATCCCATTCAGACTCTTTAACAACTCTCAGTGCTGTATGAGAACCTAGTGACGTGTGGAGACTGTTACACTGACCTCACCGTCCTGGAACAAAACCAGAGGGGACTCGCACAACCCAACAGTTCTCTTTCCATTATCTGCTTGGGCAGCTCTGTGAGACCTCCCTAATGGGAACCGGCTTGCATGTTTTGGCAGAGGGATTCAAAAGCTCTGCTCGTTCTTCTTTCTTTGCAGAGCTATTTGTAGAATCCAATTTTCTCTCTCCCCTTGCCGGTGCTGTTTCTCCCAGCCCACTTCCTGCGCCACTCACGAAAAAGATGTGACTTAGTAGGGTTATATGATTTCAAGGGTAAAAAAAGTTATGTTGATGTTTGCCTGGCTGTGGGCATCCTAATTTGTTTGCCTACAGCTGCTTACATCCTTTCATTAGTGCATTTGATCCTGTAGCTTCATAGATGTAGTTGACAGCATAATTTAGGTTAGGTTCAGTGTTGATGGTGCAACTATAGCAACTTACTTATGTCTCTCTGTCTTTATCTTGATGTCTTTTATCTTGAGAAAACAGCCAAAATTGTCTTGTGTTAACCTTTGACCTTTCGCCACAGAGACCGGAGTGTTTACGGTTGTACACGCCACCGTTCATACTGGCCCCAACGAAAGACAAGCAAACTGAACTGGGTGAGACTTTTGGAGAGGCGTCTCAGAAATACAATGTCCTGTTTGTGGGCTACTGCCTGTCACATGACCAGAGATGGTTACTGGCCACCTGCACGGACCTGTTCGGAGAGCTTCTGGAAACCTGCATTGTCAGTATAGACGTACCCAACAGGTGAGTCATTCTCAAACCACAAAAAATTAACCTGTAATTAAAATTTCCCTGTAATTGTGGGAAAATGGCACACCTAGAATCTTAGCCACTGTAGTCACTACAAGAGAGCATTTGTGTTTGTGGCCAGTAATTTTGAATGTTGTCTGGTTATGCCGTCTCAGAGCACGAAGGAAAAAAGGGTCTGCCCGGAGGCTGGGCTTACAGAAGCTTTGGGAGTGGTGTCTGGGTTTGATTCAGATGACATCATTGCCATGGAGAGTGGTAATTGGTCGGCTTGGACGAATAGGCCATGGAGAATTACGAGGTAATGCCTGTGTGAACTTCGCTATGCTAGAACTTTGTTTGCTAGTTGACCCAAAGCAAACAATTTTGATCACTGCGAAATTAATTCTAATTAAGTTGTTTTCTTCTCCCAGACTGGAGTATTTTACTGAGCAGACGGAATTTGCAGTCTGTGTCTCGGAGGTTGAAGGAAATCTGTAGAATGTGTGGGATCTCAGCAGCTGACACTCCCAGCATCCTTAGCGCCTGCCTGGTTGCCATGGAACCCCAGGGCTCATTTGTCATCATGCCAGGTAAAATCACACTTCCTGTTTCTTTCCGTATGATATGAATGTGTCTCAGTCATATGTTGGGTCCGTGATTTGTTGCACTTAATGTAATTATATGGCATTCTGTGTGTTGAAGTGTACAAAATTAAGGAATTTTCAAAATATAACTTCACGTTGCTGTAGTCATGCGTCTCTGCCTGGTGCATGATTGATAGCATCAGTATGTCATAACGCTAGTCTCTGCTGTCGCTATCTGATATACACTCCTGTGTGTCTCGATCTCATAAAACACCTTTCTACACTCTTATTGATTCTTGTGCTGGTGTGATGATACTGAAGATCGATGGCTTTATTTGACAAAAGCTTTTCATTCTGTCATAGTATCAAGATGTATTGGATCTAACGGATTTTACCCATCACTCATAGAGCTTGAAGAGAACCAGACGGGTTTTTTTAGCTTGGATGCTTATGCAAGGAACAAACTTAATATTGTGATGTTTTAAAAAAGTTTGATGCATTGTTGAATACAAAATGTTTTCAGTACATGAAACATGCTACATTCGCTGACAGGCGTCTTCCACACACGCATCCTTTCTTCTGTGTCTCATTTTTAAACGTTCAGTCTCTCATTTTGGGTGTTTTCTGTCTCTTTTTCTCCAGACTCTGTGTCAACAGGTTCTGTGTTTGGTCGCAGTACGACTCTGAACATGCAGACGTCGCAGCTGAGCACCCCGCAGGACACGTCTTGTACACACATACTGGTGTTCCCCACCTCTGCCTTTGTGCAAGTCAACAGCTCCAACTACCCTCATGAGAACATCGACATTGCCTTCAACTCCACCAATGGTGAGAGAAATCGCTAGTTCTTTCACATCAATGACTTTAATGGCAGTGTTCATCTAGACTTGACTTATGTTAGCCCATACTTATCCTCCATACAGTAATCTCAGCTTTCTTAACAAAAAAGCTTTCACAATCTAATAACAAGGAAGAATGTGGTTTGTGACTTGAGATTTTATATCCTGTCAGCCGAACTTAGAGCTGTTTATGACAGTCACCCCTAAAGGTTTGATAAAATTGGAGCTGCAGCCTGTGCCACCACTATTACCCCATTGCTTGCTTATGTCAGATACAGTTGTGTGATTCTGATTCTTGGTTTGGCCTCTAGATGGATCTGATCCAATGGGAGGCATCTTTGACCTACTGGAGCAGGAGAATGACCTGGTTGATCCAGACATCATAAACATCTTACCTGCCTCCCCCACAACCTCTCCAGTCCACTCACCGGGATCTCAGTACCACCACGGAGGAGATGGGAGCAAGGTACTACAAGCTCAGACAAGTCCTTACCAATTACATTTGTGCTTCAATTCAAAGCAATTTTAAACATCCTACATTTGATCAAATTTAAGGACAGGTTCCAGTCCTGTCCTTTATAACTTGTTGGTGCTTTTGAAAACATTATCTCTGTTGCTCTGAGCTCATCTGTGTTATGTTTCATCTTGTTTAGGGACAAAGTACAGACCGAATGGAGCCTCATGAAGAAGCTCCCAATATCCTCCAGCAGCCATTAGCTCTGGGCTATTTTGTGTCCACAGCTAAAGCAGGTCCACTGCCTGACTGGTTCTGGTCTGCGTGTCCTCAGGCACAGAACCAGTGTCCCCTTTTCTTAAAGGTAACAACAGTACTACAGCTTTTAATCTACATGTTAAAGTTTCTGTTACCAGAGAGCCTCTCCTGTTATTTTTATTGCACCATGTTTATATATCAAACATGATTCAGCCATTATGAGTACAATATTGTGTTTGCTTTGGTTTTACTATATTGGAATGTATACACAGTGATTTGTTTGAAAACAGTATTAAATCTTGATTCTTGGCCTAGGTCACATGACATTCTCTCATGCAACATTAATGGAGAATCTAACAATGGGAGACTTTTAATACAGTGTGCATTGATTGGGCCAGAATTAAGCTGTTTAAAAGAGACTAGAGTAGAATTAGAGCTTGAAATACTACATGAATAATTAAGACAAACGACCTTATTTGATAAGCAATGGTTAGTTTTTTGCTGACTTCATCACAGTTAAAAAGTCTGGAGCAAACATTTTTCTAATAATGGAAATTGTAAACATGGGTATTAATGCTGTTGGTATCTCATGCCTGTGTGTTAATAGTGTTTTCATTCTAATCTAACAGACCATGACAATGAGGAGAGCCTTGTATCTTGTGTAGGGGAATGTGCATTATGAGTTTTTTAATGGGACTAAAATCTTTGTCTTATCCCAGGCCTCTCTACACCTCCATGTGTCTTCAGTGCAATCGGATGAACTTCTGCACAGTAAACACTCTCATCCTCTGGACTCCAACCAGACCTCTGATGTTCTCAGGTACACATGATGTTACTGTCACACAATGAGCTTTGGTCCTAATCTTCGACTGTTCATGTTTGTTTTAGGAAAGACCACTTTTTAATGTAACTTAAACCAAGTGGGTACAGTAATGACCTCAAAATGGACCGTATTGGTTATGTTAGTTTGTCACATATCTTTACTGCACAGCCCACATATCTGAATGTGGAGCCATTTGGCTTGCCAAAGCCTTTGATTTACACCTGTTTCTTCTGTGCAGATTTGTGTTGGAGCAGTACAACGCCCTTTCCTGGCTGACCTGTGACCCTGCGACCCAGGACCGCCGCTCCTGCCTGCCCGTCCATTTTGTGGTGCTCAATCAAATGTACAACTTCATCATGACCATGTTGTAACACATACCGAGCAGAACTGAGAGCAGGACCTTATCAGGGATCAGAAGAGGAGAGAGAAGGTGGACTCCAGGAGGATCTAAAAACCCCAAGAGATACAACTACAGTGCTGGACTTTATATGTACATGAGTTACAATGGAGATTATCTGGGTAGGCAATCACTACACCTGAGACCCAGCACTGTGGAGGAAAAACACACTTCTGGTGTTACAACACTCGCTCAGAGAGAGAAATTGAGAAGATTCTGGAAAGGAGAAAATGAGGCCTTGGATGAATTTTCAAAGGTGGAGGCCAAAGAAAAGGCGAAAAGAAAATGAAAGTGCTGATTGATGGAGTGATCTAAATCCCTGGTTTCACTGTTACTATGACGATAGCATGTGGTGACCATGGATTCGGCCAGTTCTGTAATCAATGTGTATGGAGAAGTAATCTGTATAGAATCTTGATGGAAAGGGAATTGCGCTCTACGAAAATGAGAATTTTGGGTTTTAAGACCTCTAATTCCCAGTTTCCTTTGGATGAAGTTATATCCAAATGAAATGCCTGCATCTGTCTTATTTATTGTAAGTTTTTAAATGTATAATTTGTCGGATTTCTTAACCTCTTTTATATATAAAAGTTGTAGAAGGTTTGTATCGCCTTCCTGCTTTAAAGCAATTGGTCAAAACTATATGTAATCGTCTTAAGTACAAAAACAAACAAACAAAATCCCACTAAAAAGATGAATAAAGTTGCAGTAGGAAGCTTTTAGAGTATTATTTTTTGTAAGGGAGACAGATTATTTGTATTGTCATGATGTACAGAGAAGACCGAATGGGGAATTTCTGTCCACGTCTTTGCGTGTGGACACAATTGCAGCAAAGTTTGGGCTGCGCGGGACTTGTACAGCAATGAAGTTCACTGTGTTTAAAAATAAAGAGGTACATTGTCGTATATTGTATTTTATACCACACATTTAGACACAAAAATGAAAAACTGCAATATATAAATAATTATATATGAATGCCACACCAAACTTGGGTGGCACTGCTTCTGTTTTAGGAATAAAAAGAGTCAATTCATTTTTTCCTGTGCTTGTGTTTTTTGGGGGAAGGGGTTGTGATGTGAAACTTGTTGTAGTGATGGAGATATGCAAAAGATTGTCTGAAAGTTTGACATTTTAATGATAACAAAGACCCATATGTTTATAGCCCCTTTTAAATGTTCAAATCTCACCTCATCCTTCTTGATTGTCCTTGATTCTGAAGTGATAATGGACGCTTTTAAATGCAGATCACTATTCTTTGTGTATGAAAAAGGAATGTGTGGTGTAAATGGACTTGGACTGGATCTGGGTGCCTGTTGGAAATGCAGTGTTTGTGCACAGAGAAAGATCTATTTTCTGTATCTTACTCTGTTCAGAATAAACTGTATGCTGATATTCAAAGACCCTGGGATTTCTGTTACATCCCACACAAAGTCTACATGCTTTTCAAGTGCAGGTTTGTTACTGTTGTAGTAACTGTTACAATCACTAACTGTTGTAACATTTCAGAAGTATCCATATTCTAAAAAATATATAAAATTGCCTGTCTACTGTAACCACGATTTAGCAAAGCCAGTTGAAAACTATGGTTTACAATTACTGTTTTTTTTTTATACCACAAAAGACCATATTTTGTTTCTTGCAACCCTAACCACAGTAACTAGTCAAACCTGTGGTTACTGTGGTCTAAAATACTACAAATATCACATTTAAACTATGGTTTCTATGCAAAACAAGGGTAGTTTTTTCATAAGTGTGCAAATAATGTTCACGTATCAAAAGAATGTATGAAAAACGTCCAATGTGTATTATTCAGCCTAATGAAATGTCATGTATAAATAGTGTATCTCTCTACTTCTCTACCTACAGCATTTTATGGTCATCAGAGTGTTTACATAATTACAAATAGTTTAGCTTTATTTAAATATACATGTTTCTTGCATAATAACCAGAATTGTACTGGATTCCACCATTTGAACACGCTCATTTTCTCCAGGTGTGTTATTACGTATTGAAACCGCTAGACTTGTGCTTGTGCTACAATAATTTAACCACACGACATTATTGTTAATGTTAAAAATTAATGTTTATGTTAATTGTAAAAGAAAAAAAGAGATTTAATACAGCATGAAGTATCTTGGCATAAACACACTAACTGTACGTACAGTATTAAAGTCAGTTACATTTTGATAAATGGATCCTACGGTTTGCGGGATAGTGCTAGTAGCTAGCCTGTTAGCTTCCCGCTAAGATTAATTATCTCAAACCGACACGGCGCAACTTTCTGCAGGCGTGAGAATCACGACAGACCGCTGCTTCACAGGCCATACTGAGGCTCGCGTTTCTATTGCATCCAGCAGTGCCGGTAAACTTCAGGTAAGGCGACTCAAACTGCGGCTCCAGGGTCCCGTTTACCACATTTATTATCAGGTATTATTATTAGATTGATGTAGACGTCTACAGCAGGTTGCTACTTTAAATATATGTTACTTTAAAAGTAAGTAATAGAAGTATTTGTGTTAGATAGCTGGTAGTGCTGTAGTATAAGTACACATATGCATTTAAACTTGGCATTTGGATATGAATTTCAAATGGTTAAAGCAATGAATGTTATTTTATAAAATAAACGAAATATTAATTATGATAAATCAACCATAAAGCAAATTAAACTGCCTAACCATCATTAGATGATGATGGTCTGAGAATGACATCTGATTTGAATTCTTAATCTAAAACCAATAAAATTAAAACAATAATGTGCGTGTTCAATTATTACAGATACCTTTAATAAGCAAATTACTGACAACTTAAAAAAATAGTATTTTAATAATCTAAAAACTGTATGTTGATTTGCTTTAAATTGCACTGTAAAGTAAAAAAAAGCACTGAAGTAACATTTGTTTCCACCAAAATACCAAAGTTACAATAGTGATTATTATTGCATTAAATCCCTTACAAAACTACTGTAATATCACCACAACTGTAATAGTATGTTGATGATATCTAAAAAAATTTTTTAAATATAATATGCGCAAAATATAAAGCAAGGTAAATGTTGAACTTTAGAAGCTGCTTTAAATTGTGTACACATATCTGATAATTGATTTTGTTTTAGGCAGAAAATGTCACTTGCATTTTTATTAGCTGCTGTTAAAATACAGCTTTATATGATTTAGTGGTCTGTGGAGCACTGCTTGAAGTTTCTGAGGTGCTTAATGAGAAGACAAGAGTTTAGAAGATCTTCCAAACTGCCTACCTAGACATTGTGTATGTCTAGGAATATAATGCCTAAAACTGATGTCTAGGTAGACGTCTATCTCACTATCTCACTCATTTTGTAAAATACAGTACGTATTGCAAAATAATAGGAGCCAATTGAATGTACCACACAGTCTTTATATTAAAATGTTGCCTGTTTCTCAGTCTTTCCCTCAGGCATAAGGCTGGAGGCTCTAATGGTGAGAGAATCGTGATCTCTCAGCTTCAGCTGGATTGACTGTGCAGTTTGAACACAGTGAACTTCTCAGGAGACTCAGATTGGTTCTTAGTGAGCTGCTGGCCATTATGAACAAGATTTTGTGTCTTTCTCTGTTCCTGCATAAAGATCTGTCCTTCAAATTCTAAATATAAAGTCTGTGCATCTTATTTGATTTAAAATCTTGCTGTAAGCCATACGTGCATGTTTTCAGTATTTATTGAAGATTCAGTATATGTTTGGAAATTTATCTATGTAAAACATTTGTTCTGTCACAGAAAGAATCAAGTATAAGAGATATTTTTTCCTGTTCTGCAGTTGGCCGACTCAAATGAGAGTCCTCTGAGCTTTTCGAGAGTTTTGTGTATCTGAAGGAGGTGGCTGATGTTCTCTGCATCCTTCAGCCAGGTAAATGGCTCCTCACATAATTTTAGTTTGAGAACGCTTTTGTCTTGAAAGCTCAGATTGTAAATTCATTGAAGAAGGAAACTTCTGATCATTAATTATCTTCTCCAAACAGAGCTGCCCTCCTTACGCCCCGTCATTGAGGTGACTGAAGCTCTGCTTCACATGAGGAAAGGAGAGTGGTTCCTCTGTCTGCTCGTGGTCAGTGTTCCAGATAGCTTTAATGAAGGTACGTCCATCACATCAGTCACGTCATTAATGTTCTCTGAGCATGAACAAATATCCATTCATTATAAACTTTAAATTCATTCATCTTTCCATCTAAAGACAACATGAAATCCAAATCAACAGAGTTTGTGTATTTAATAACGGTTCCTTTCTGTGTAAGATTCATTATTACAATTGTTTCTTTTCATAATTTTCATCTTCATAAAAACTTTATCCTTCTCCAAAACAAATTATTACTGCTGATGTAACTGAGAAAAATAATATTGACCAATATTAACCTACCGATGAAGCTGACGCCCACTTTTTAGAGTCCAATCAAATCCCCCTGAAAAATATCAAGTCCTGCCCTGTTTTTTTAAATTGATGAATTTTGTTTCCATCAAAATTGTCTAACGTTACAAAAGTTAAAATACTGCAAATGCCTTTTTATGTTGTCTTCCACCATTGTGGAGTTACAGTGAGGTTTTCTGGACAGCTTTATAGCTTGGAATGTTAGTTGTTGATAATTGTTTTCTTTTTATGGTACCAAAATATAAATCGTATCATTTGCTGTATAAAGCTACATGAAACTCATTCAAACTTGTTTTGTGCCATATGTGGCAATTTCATATCATCCAAGAAGCTTCAAATTTCCATTTTGATGAATTTGGCTGCTTATTACGCACACATTGGGCTTGCGTGTGTTTGTGTACCTCTGTGTCTGTGTCTTCTCCTCTGAGATATTCTAACTGGAAATAAAAACATCTCTGAGCCTCTGGTATCTTTTCATCGGTCTCAGGTCCTTGTTGAGTCAATAGCTTGTTTGTGTGAGGCTCCATTCAGAGCCAGTTAGAAACGTTTCATATTATTGAATGGCCAATTCTCAGGGCTCATTACCTAGACAGGATCTTTCATTGGGAGAGTGTTCAGCTCAAGGCTGAATCATTAGGGAAAGAGCTTGTCTGTGGAGATCTGCAGTAATCAGATGCAGCATAAATTGTCAGAGGCTCAGCCACATTTTCTCTCAGATTGTTTTTTCATAAGAGGTGATTGAAACTAATATCATTTCAGCACACGGTCATAAAAGAGTCTATAATTCCATAATCGTTTCGCATAGTAAACTGTCATCTTTAGTTAAAATCACAAAAGAGTCGTTTTAATTCAAGACTAAAATGCTTTTATTTAGAGAGAAATAAAACGAGACTAAAGAAACGCTTATTTAAAGCTGTCTTTTGAACATATTGTAACATTAACACCAT
>JAZGTK010012484.1:0-14906 GCA_036877625.1 Ambastaia sidthimunki
GTCCCCCACCCTCCTCTTCCTCTGTTCTTTTGTGTATACCTGTCCCCTTATATCTGATATATTGTTATATGTATGTGAATTGTGTTGGGTTAATCCCATTAAACCTGTCAACAATATGTCTACATCTTATTTTGTCCCAAAATCCAAAGTATTGAAGCATAAAATAAGAAGAAATTTTACATAATAACATTTTGACAATTTTGACCCTGCCTTTCTAATTGTTATTATTTAGTACACAATATATGTAGTTGGGTAAATACTGTAATTATATATTATATACAACATATGTTATATATTGTATATACTATATATATTTTATAGACTAAAATACTATATTAGAAATAAACACTATGCTAATACTGGGAATTAAAAAAAATTTAAAGTAAAAACATCCAGATACATTAAAGTAATTTAAATGTAAAAAAGAAAAAAAACATCAAAATAAGGGCAATACCAAAAGTTGTAATGTCCCAACAATATGCGTTTATGATATTCTGATTATAGTGTGAAATGTGACCTGGACCTGTTTTCTTGAGTCACTCACAGCCTGCGTGTGCGTATATGCATTTCCTGAACCTGCAGTGTTGTCCCAGGTTTTATCTTTCTTTTATCCTCCTTCCTGTTTCCTCTCTCTCTCTCTATTTAGATTACACATTATGCATATATGTATAAATATATGTAATCCAGGATCCATATCCCACCCACCTTCTCTCACTATCTCCCTCTGTTGTTCCTTATTTCCTCCCTCTCTCTTTCTCTCTCTCTCTCTTTCTTTCACTCTATCGCTCTCTCTCTCTGTCTGCAGGTCCGTTAGATGTGGACGGGGAGCAGCAGGCGCATACGGCCACACATCCCCGGCAGGAGGTAGAGGAGAGAGCGGCAGGAGGAGGGGAAGAGCTTCAGGTCTCCAGGGTAGAAGCGGAGGAGAGGAGGCGGGTCCTGTCGTTGTCGTTGGCGACGGTGCTGTCGATCACAGTGGCAGGCCATCTGAAGCCAATAAGCCCCGCCTACTCGGGGAGAGAGGCGGATGCTGTTGCCGCTCCCGCCGCTGCTGCTCCCGCTCTTAGCACCAGAGAGCCCCGGCGCTCGGAGCTCTTCCTCAGCCCCTTATGGACCTGCCCATCGAAGGCCACACATTGAGGCACTACACACGCTCCAGACCCCGACCCAACCGCCGGAACAAACAGCCACCCAGCAAGCCGCAGGTAAGATGGGCTCACGGCTGCAGGGGAGGGTCGGGAGCCGCGAAGAAAGGAAGCAGGAATAGATGGGAAGGGAGCCGGCTGAGAGGGGGAGACTGCTGATGGGGAAAGATGGGGAGGGAGGGAGAATGGGAGGCTGCCGTCCGTGATGGCGGAGCTGGAGCTCAGGTTGATTCATCTGCAGGAATATGCAGGCTGTGTCAGTGGCTTGCAGCACTTTCAGGGTCTCTCCCCATTCATTCTCTGTGAATCTCCATCCTCATGTTTCTCCATCCTCTGCGTTATAATGATCATCGTGTTATAATGACCTGATTTGTAGCAAGAGATGCTCTAGAGAGGTGGGTGTTGTGGTGGGTTGAGAATTTTTGGGTGTGTATCCTTCATTGCCATTTTCGAAGGCTGTGTGTGTGTGTGTGTGTGTGTGTGTATGCGTGTTTATGGAGCTCAGCTGGTATGTGTGTATACTGTCAGAATGGGGCACAGTTTCTGTCCACTGGTTATGGACGTTCTGTTCGGTGTGACTCCTGTAGCATTTTAAATATTAATGCTTCTAGATCAAAAAGGGTCTTTTTCTCTCTTTCTTTCCATGCCTCCCCGTATTTCCTCTCTTCTTTCATCAGGAATGGAGGATCCCTCTTTTTGTGGCATTCCAATGTGTAGTGCCAGAGTGTGGGACTGAAATCTATTTATTCATATCTGTATGTGTGTGTGTTTGTCTTTGTGTACACCTTCAGTCTTGACAACAACCTGGCATAGCTTGACATCTATGGGCGTTTTGTAGGAGAGAAACTGATTGTGTGTGTGTGTGTGTGCTGTTTTAGGAGTATATAATCCATCTCTCCATTACATACAAAACTTGCTGTTTGAAGGAGATTTTTAGGTGTATGGTGACAGTCGGTGGATTTCTGGTGCTGATACTGCAATGACTGCGTGTGGTTGCACTGGCACACGCGCATCTCCTGCGATTCTGTTGATCGTTGTCTATGAGACGCATGTGAAGTATTACATCCTCACTGCGTTTCTTCATTTCATGTGTTAGGTCAAGGGGAAAGAAATCTCGTATCTGTGTGTGTTTCTAACACCATCTCTTGAATGGTCACTTGGTAAATGGTTGCCATAGTGATGTGGTTTACGGTGTTCTGAATTGGCGGCTCACACACATGCCGTTACACTATTGTGTGTCTAATGCGCTCCTCTGGCATGCGTCTGTTTGTCGATGACTTCATTGGGAGTTGATGTGTTTGTCTGTACGCTGTGCTTGATAAGAATGCTATTGGGACCTCACAATGTGTGTTATTGTGATTGTGTTGATTTTGCGTGCTTGTCTGGTATTGGTTTTCTATTAGTATGTTGATAGCTGCCCTCAGAAGTCATTTTATCATATTTTGGTCCTTTTGTACAGTGATGTTATGCAGTGGTAATACCAGGACACTTTGTTACTCTGTATGATTACCATATTTCATTATCATAGTATTTACAAAAATATAATGGCATTACCATCACGACAGTGTCCACAAAAACTGATAATATATATGATGCTTTAAATTATATGCATGACTACATTAGTCATTAGCGTAATTAGTAATTTGTGGTTTGTTAGCCCTGATATACACACATATATAGAATGACCTCCATATTTGAGGTGTCATTTGGTGACCATTTATGTGGCAGTACTGTGTTATGATGTCATTCCTAGTGTACGAGAACTTATTCTGTTGTCATGACAACCAGCATGCATGGGTGCAGTGTTGAATGTTGTTATGATTGCCTGTTGGAAAGTTTGTATCCCCACACAATGAGACTCAATGACCGACGTTACCATATACTGATATATTCACTCATGTTATCTTCAAATTTACTTTTATCCAATGCTTACTTTTCATCCAAGTACATTAAAGCTATACATTTTATCAGCATGTGTGTTAAGTGGGAATTGAACCCACAACGTTTGTACTGCTAATGCAATGCTTTATTAGTGGAGCAACAGTAACATTCATGTACCATGTAACCATGGCAACAGGTCTATATGTGTGTTTGTGTGTGCTGTGTGTTTTTTGAGAAACAGTGGGAAAAAAGGTGTTGTGATTATACCATTGTTAAAGGGACAGTTCATCCAAAAAAATAAAAATACCGTTATTTATTCAGACTAGCGTCTTTCAAAACATATAGGACTGACTTTCCTTCATGAAACATAAAAAGAATTTATACCAGAATAGCCAGGTGTCTCTTTCCCATACAATGAAAGTCAATTTTGACCACGTCTGCCAGGACTTTCCATAAAGAATAAATTCAATTTCAGTCTGTTCCTCAGATGTTATTTAAATAGATGTTCAGATGTGCTCCTTTCATGTTTCAGGAAAGAAAGTCACATGGATTTGAAATGACATGAGGGTGAACAAATAATGGCAGAATTTGTGGGTAAGCCGTGGCTTAAGTGTGTAGCTGTAGCCTTGTGTTTTACATGTTTTGTGTTTGTGCTTCTGAGGTCATTGTGCAGTCAGGCAGGACAGCTTTTTGAGGACAGACTCTCTGGAGAGTTTGGCGCCAGTGTTATCGCAGGGTTTGGATGAAACACTGCTGTCACTTCCTCAGATCACCTGAATGTTTATGCGCCTGTTGTATGTTCATTCTTAGATATCAGCGTGATCTGTTGGCAACGTTGTGTGTTCATATTGTGCGATGGTGATACTCCTTGGCTGGTGAAAATCTAATGACAGGTGGTGGCTCTGAGAGAAACTCATGTGACTGGAAGAGAGACGATGCCATGATGGTCTAGTATGTGTGTGTATGTGAGAATCTGTGTGTGTGTGTGTTTTCTATATGTTGGGCTGTCATTGTGGGGGAACAAGCAGTAATGTTGTCCAAGACTCTGTGATGAGTTAGTTCCTTCTCAGCCCAGTGTTTCTTAACCTTTATGTCTTATGTGTCCCCATCAGTAAGGCTAAACAGGGCACCCATTCTATAACAGTCAATATTATTAAGTGTCGTTTTTTATAGAAGTGGCCATTAAAATAATGATTTATATTTAAACCAAAACAATTAAAGACAAGGTAAGCAAGAAATATTTTTGGTTATGTTGCTTGAAAATCTCATCCTGATAGCTAATTACTAAGTAAACTAATCTAAAGGAGAAGGAGGCGTGGCTTTAAAGATCTCTCTGAAAGGAGGGCGGGATCTTATGCTTTTGAAGTTAGCATGCTATTGCTTGCCTCTCTGAAATTGCCTACCCTACCTTTAATAATGTGAGTAAAGACATCTGAGCTAATACAGTTTTTGTCTTTGTTTTTGTCTCTGTCTCCCAGCCTGGTTAAGCAAGTGTTCACCTGGTTTAGCTGGACAGGTTACCTAAGACCTTTAAAACAGCCTAAAGCCTCTAAAGCCAGACTATCTCACACCAGTAAACTAGCATAGACTCTTTCAGCTGTGTTTCAGCAGGATTTACCTCCTGGGAAGTTCACACATCAGAGGCCTGCAAAATTCTGGGATCAGTGTCTGAAATGACATCTTCAGACAGGCCTGTTCCAGCATATATCATAACACTGATCTCAGTTCACAGAGTTGAACTGAGAGGTAAGCCGTCCTGACTCAGACACAGAGAAAGAACACTGTGTTCACCCCCTGTCTCTGTATCACTTCTTTTTCCATTGAATTTAAAGGAGAACCGTCCAGGAAAATCCACTTCAGTCATGACATGTGAGTCGGACATCTTTGATCAGTGTGTCAGCTTCCTACTCTTAACACCTGATCACCGAACAGCCCCAAACATCTCAAATCAGCGAAACCCCACATGCATTAGCAGTACAATTTGACTGTAAACATTATGATCCAATAGAAATAATCATAGCCTAATATGTTCTTATTTGTAGGATAGGAATAATTAATTATATGTTCTATGTGGAGTAGGATAAACGGTGGATATTTTTAAGACATTAAACAAACCCAGCAGACCAAATAAACACAACGGTTTTGTTGCGATTGGTGTGTAATTATGTGTGTGGTTTTGTTGCGCTGTTGCATGCAGTGTTTTGTGGGAGAGTATGATTGTGTGTTATTAAGACGTGTGGGAAACCCGTTGTCGCCTGTTTTCTTCCCTGTTTTTTTTTTGAAAATGGAGTGATGTGTGCCTTGCCCTCTCATTGGCCGAGAGGTGCTAAATAATTTATAATCCGCTTCTCATGCAGTGTGTGGTGTCTCATTTGCATACGGTTGCTATAGCATGCAGTGGTCTCTCTCTCTCTTTCCGTCTTTCTCTCTTTCTCATTCTGCAGTACCCAAACTGCCCGAAGGCCTCGCAGTCTGTGTAGCAGCAGGAAACAGGCAAAACACACAGACCGGGCACCCTGTGTTTTTGTGTGTGTATAGTGTGCGTTGAACCGTAAAATACTAGTCTGGCATTGTTTTACAGTCAATATAAAATCAAAATGTACTACTTTTTTACAAAATCTACAAAATGTATTTACTTTTTTAGATTCCACACAATCGAGGCATGTTACTTTAAAGAAAAAAATCCTATTTTGGATTTGTATTTATATCCTGATCCTAATTCCTGTTTCACACTTGTAGAATGCCACTCCAGTTCTGTACTGATATTTACACTGAGGCCTGATCTGATAATCCTCACAGAATTCTAACATAGATAGACCCCTGTTTTCGGACCCTTAACACTTAAAGAGGTGCTTCATGATGCCATAGAAAAAACATTTTTGGACGTATGGCTCCTTTAACATCCACAGAACCTTTCTGTTTCACAAAAGGTTCTTTGTAGTGCGAAAAGGTTTTTCAGACTATAAAAAGGTAAGAAAGAAATGGTTCTTTTAAAAACCATTGACTGAATAGTTCTTTGGAGAACCAAAAATGGTTCTTTTGTGGCACCACTGTGAAGATTTTAAGAACCCACTGTGATTTTAAGAACCTGTATTTTTAAGAGTATGTGGCTGACCAGCAGTCCAGCTTCACCCTATAGGCAGCAGGTTGTTAGCATGAAAGATTAATGATTGTCATCATGAAAATCATTTTGTTCATTTATCACAGTGTGATGTAATTTCATTAAAATTTAAGGGATTTTATCATTGATCTTTGGCTCAGGACTGGCATATCTTACAATAGACAACCTCCATATCTGCTGGTATTATGCTATTACTGTAGTTACATGACAGATACACCACTGATGAGTAATCATACTCTCATTGTGTATGCGTGTGTGTAATGAGGTTGTATGTGAGAGGCATAGTTGTGAGGTATGAGGTAGGGTTTGGCTCACGCCACAGCATAGAGAGCCTAAAACAGATCCAGACAGAAAACCTGCCTTGACTTCAGCTTGACACAGCTTTGAGTCTTTCAGTGTGTTGTTCCAGGAACAGTTTTATGTTGTGCAAATGCACCTGTTTATACCTGTTAATCTATACTGTAGCTTCATGTTTTAATTAAAAGAATGACCTTAATTGTGTGTGTGTGTGTGTGTGTTTGTGTGTGTGTTTGTGTGTGTGTGTGTGTGTGTGTGTTTGTGTGTGTGTTTGTGTGTGTGTGTGTGTGTTTGTGTGTGCAGGAGCAGGCAGCTGAGAGTGAGAATGAAGCCAATGAGAACATGGGGAGGGTTGATGAAGGTGTAGAAGAGTTCTTCACCAAAAAGATCATCCCTGATGACCCCCTGTGAGTACACAACACACACAAATACACAATAAAAACGTTAAAAGGATAAAAAGGATTATTTCTGTTTTTCGTTCAGAACTGAACAGTTTAGTTTTGTTTTTGATTTTCAATTTGTTTTGTTCAGTTTTCATTTGTTTTCACTCTATTTCTGTTGTTAATATCTATTATCTAATATTTATTTCTATTAATAAAATACATTTTATTAATAATGGTCTTTAAATCTGTAATATACTGTGTATCAAAAACAAAAACATTTGTTTTGATTTTAATATTTTTTGGGTCATGAAAAAGTTACTTTAGTTTTAGGTTTTGTATAGATTTTTTACACTTTATATAGATTTAATTTATCTAGAACTAGAATTCAACTTTTAAATCAACTTTTAAAACTCATGATCTTGCTAACAAAGAAATGTCCTTGCTGGTTGTCAAAAGACATTTCCCATCATTCCTTTCCTCTCCTCATGTTCAGAAAGCACCAGAGGGAGGAGGCCCTCATTAAAGCACAACCTGCAGAGTCCACGTGTGTCACAACAACCACCCCTCCCACCACCTCCACTACAACCCCAATCCCCACCACAGCCCCCTCCAGAAACATTAAGAAGAAGTTTGGTGACTTTTTTGCCTTTAAGAAGGTCCGTGCAGGGCGAGGGGCCAAGGGTGACGGCGGTCCCGAGGGCAAGGTCAAAAAGACTTCAATAGCAGATCTCATCCGGCCGCTCCGGGAGGCAGCACGTGCGGAGAAAGAGCGAGAAAAGGAGAGGGAGAGAGAAAAAGAGAGGGAACGAGAGAAAGAAAAGGAGAGAGAGAAAGAGAAATTGGAAGAGGAGACTGTTGTCAAGGCAGCCATCCCTACCATTCTCACCATCACAGATTCTACAACCGCTGCCACAGTTAATGAGGACAAAATGTCACCCAAGGCTCCTTCACCTGTTTCCGCACCTGCTCTGACCCCACCTGCATCCTCTCCCACACCTCCTGCCTCCTCCCCAGGTAAATCTGAAGAGGTCCCAGCCCTGTCCCCTGCTGCACCCTCCACCCCCACCAAAACACCCAGCCCAGTCCCTATTATGTCACCCTCAGAGCGAGAGAAAAGCAGGACCCTGGAGAAGAGCCGCACACCGGATGGAGAACGAAGGCCCAAACCCATTCGTCGTTCGCTTAGAGAAGGAAAGTCACAGTCTCTTATTCTGCTCTCAGACGTCTTGCCAGAGCAGGATGGCGCAGCCACACATGCTAAGGTATAATAGACCGGTTAATGATAGACCAATAGATTTGGATTAATCTGCCATTTTGACAGATAACTGTGACAGATTAACTGATTAACATAAGTGGGTAACTGAGTAGTTCAATATGTGCCATGATACTAAATATTTACCATATTCCCGTGTTTACCGTGTTACTTTGGGTTACTGCTATAGCATGTGTCAAGTCACTGATATGTGTGATTTCAATTTCTTTGACACCATTGTTTATCTGTTGTTTATTTTGCTCTCTGGAGATTCTGTTAGGAATGTGTCAGGAACATTTCCGTGCTAGCTCAGAATGAAACAATGCTGATATTTGTATGTGTTTTCGTAGCAGTGCATGTAAATGATTGTATACACATTATGCTGGAAATGTTCTTCTTGTACAGCATGTGATTTCTGTAGCCTAATGCCAAAGACAAATAAGAGTAATATTGGCTGCTTTTACATTTCACATCCCAAAAACACTCTGAGAGGGTCACTTTTTGTTTTACCATTTTGTATTTGGTCTGGATGACTTTCTTATAAGCGTTCTACGTTTTCAAGAATATTGATCTGAACATATTTTGTTGCTCTGACTCTGTAGAAACATGCATCAGAGAGCTCGTCCAGCTTTGAGCAGCGACTGCATGTCATGCTTCATCGCATGGGAGTGACCAAAACATCTCCTACTGAGTCCAAACAGAACCAGGTCAGTGTGAGTTTACTGTATATCAGACATGATCATTTAGGGGGTTTTAACACTTGGCTTTGAGAGTAACTGTTGTCAAACAATCCAGCCTTTCTTATTAAAAAATATTTTTCCCAAAGCTATCAAACAGCTCTGCCCTCTGTAGACCTTTTAAACTTTATAAATGGCTGTAAATAATTCACAGTTATTGGCTTTGATGCTGCGTAAGTAGCTGATATCAAGAGAAAACACCTTCAGGCTGTCATATTTGTCCGCTTAGCTAAAACTGCGGCTTTAAAATGATCGCTAATGCTTTACATGATAAGGTGCAGGTGTGTTAGTGATTATACACTTACTGGCCCAGACATAAAAATTAAAGCTGTGTTATCCTCTTACAGAGCAAAGACGAGGAACTGAGGAAAGCCAACTCTGAGGGTAAGACACATTTCTCAGCTGTCATTTTGCCCTTCCCAGTTTACCGGAAACGCTCTTAGAATGCTGGCTAAAGTTTTCTAAAAGTTCTGTCATAGTTCTTATCAAACATATCAAAAATGTTCTTGCAGTAATGTTAGTGGAACCCTTTTAACCCTATATATATCAAACATGTTATTCTTAAGTAGTTAGTGGAACGTTTTAAAAATGTAACAGAATTACAATATGTTTGAAAAAACATTTTTGTAACAAGCAATAATGTTAATATAACATCTAAAAAAGTGATGTTTTGAACATTCATAGAACTTTCAAAATAACATTTTTAAAATGTTTTTGCTGCTTAATGGAAACATTAGGGAAATGTTCCTATAACCTAAAATTGTTAGCTGGGTACGGGCCAGGCTTTGGAAAATATGCTGCACTGGTAGTGCTGTGTCAGCAGATGAATGTGTTAACAGTGCTGATCTGGGTTTTTGCTCTGGGGTTTCAGGTGTGGGGTTTCAGTAATGAAAACCTGTCCATTTATCAAGTATTCAAATTCTTTAAGGGCCACTGTATATCACTGAAAGGAAATTTAAGGTATAGAGTTAGTTATATTACATAGAGGAAGAATTGCGTAGTTGGTTGTGGGCTGTGACCCATTGCTTCTAATAATGACAGTATGTGCAGTTCATGTGTGTCACTTTGGATAAAAGCGTCAGCTAAATGAATAAATGTAAAGGTAACATAGTTGACAATTGCATGCTAGTTCTTTTAATGGCATCATGGGTCAGCTCCACATATTCACATATTTATGGAGATGTTTATAGTTCTGTATGTATATTTTATAGTCATATCTCTCCAAAGTCTGCATATCTCCACTTGATAACAAACCAAGAGCAAGAACACCTGACAGCATTGTGTTAATAATTTAAATGCAGTTTCCTGCAGGTTCTGCCATAAAAGCCATTTCCTTAAGCTAGTTTCAGTGTTTTTATTCTTATGCATAAGCAAAGCTCAGCATGTATTTAATGTTGACATGCAGTATTTTTTGCATGGGTCTGTTGGTCCATTTCCTGTACTATGCAGTAAACTTTTCTTGCTTTTAGGGGCGATACTTGACAAACCTGAGCCACCACCTACATTTATGAAACCCCGCACAATGTCCGCCTCATCAGGTAACTAAAAAAATATAATTATACCAAAGAACTTTAACAATAAAAGCATGTTTTAACCCAATTAAAACGTAAAATTAAATCATTTTAACCTCTTGTTTCTCTAGACACCAGGCGACCAACCCATCGTACAGAGAGGCCACTTGTCCCAGAACGTCCTATAGGCCCATTGCCTCCTAAACCGCCCATTAAGCCCGTCCTTCATCCTCCTAGTGAGATGGCCCGGATGGCCACGCCCACTCCCAAGCTGCCCAGCCCCTCTCAGGATGGTCAGGCAGAGGTACCAGAGACCATTTTGCTCTCCCAGCCCCAGCATAAAGAACCCCCAACCCCATCTCCTCGCAAAGAGACACCGCCGGCCCCCTCGCCACGGAGGATTCTCAGCACGGACGTCAGAGAGCGTGCAGAGAGAACACAGTCCGTCACTGAAGGTTTGCTTCATTGTCAGTCTACAGGGGATGATGGGACGTTTTGCCCTCGGATAGCCAGTTTTCACTTAATACTTAATGTAATTGAATGACAGCTTAACTCATAGTCTTCTTTCCCTGTGTGTCGCTTTGAGTGCATGCACACGCTTAGCTCTCATGATATCCATCCCTGTCTAAACAAATGTATATAACTACAGTAGGGCCACATAATGACTCAACTAGTGCATGTATTTATTCAGCACTTCCCTCGATGGCTGATTTTAATGCTTTCAGAGTCTGTGTCCTCTCAGTCAATGGCAATTCAATTACCACTGTCCTATCTGTGATGTAATTCAATGCTTGTGATGCAGCAAATGAGCTTTGATGAAACTGTATTTATTCTTTGAGTGTTTGTCCACGTGCATTTTTGCCTCTTTGAATCTCCACATGTTATCTTGCAATAACCACATAACCGAGAATATGAATATTGTAAGATGAGCTTTCCCCACCGGTGTCAAGTGTTGCTACTGTATGTCAGCATTTTCTGTTAACAGGAAGTGGTGCATATTTATTTTTGTATTACAAGAGCCTGTGCCGATCATAGCTGTGGCACAGCATTGTCTTGCGTGCTTGTGGCCGCAGTGTTCATGGGTTCGAATCCAAGCTGCTGTGTTTCCCACCTTTTGGGTTATAAAAAGACCTTAAAGAGCCTTGTGATGAAATCTATTGTATTGCTGTATTGTGTTTTTGTCTTATATAAGAACGGACACAGACTAACCTTAGCTCGCTCCTCTCATAGAGACTCTCCCAATACCACGGCCTCGCTTGAAGCCCTCTCCCCGGCGCCGAGCCGTGTCGGTCCACGAAGATTCGCTCCTCCAGCACACGGCCATGTTCGACCCTGAGGGTGAGCTCCACCCACCTCTGACATCACACAACTCATTATGATACTTAATCTGAATATGTTAATCTGAATAGGTATATTAGTTAAATTGACATTGCATTTCTGGTCAGAGCTGTGAGTGATCCCACAATGTACTGTAAGAGCATCATTTAAGTGTTGTAGAAATTGTCCATTAATGGCACTTTAGCTGTTATTGTGGCATACTACATATTTAAGAATTTTCTTAAATAAGGTTCATTTCTGTCCACAATTCATACAGTATGTCCACAGAAAGATAATTACATTCTCATTGATTGGTTGTAAAACTTTTATTTAAAATAGAAAACAACCCCAGGTTTATGAACCCAGCTAAAAGTTTTAGGTTGTAAGAACATTTCTGTAATATTGTATTAACTAAAAAAAAGTTCAAAATGCTATTTCAAATATTCTAGGAATGTTCAAAATGTCCCGTTAAATAGATATCGTATTGAAGTTATTGTCTGGTTATAAGAATATTATTCAAACATTTTTAAATTCAGTAACTTTTTAAAAAGTTCTGCTAACAACTTAAGAATAACGTTTTTCAAATCTAATGTATATAACATTAAAAATAATCTACTTACTGCAAGAATTTTTTGATTACATTGAGAGAACTTTTAGAGAACATTAGCCATGTTCAAAGAATGTTCCCTGTAATAAATAAAGATTTAGGTTTTTAAAAATCTACAGCAAACAAGCGCTGCATAAAATCTTCACAAGTGAACTTTTGAATTCCACCATAGTTTAATTTGAAATAATGGAAGTAATTATGGCCTCTCAGAGCTAAAGGCTGCATTGCCAAGATGGCAGAAGTCACCAGGGCAGAAGCGGGTGAACCTGGGGGAACTGACACCCTGCTCAGAGGATTTACCTGAGAGTGAGGAAGGTGAGTGAAGAGATTAGTGCAATAAGATGCCACTCAAGAAGTCTGAATGTGTGTGTGTGTGTCTGTGTGTGTCTGTGCGTGTGTATGTGACAGACTGACAGAAATATTTATTAAGAATGAAGTTATTAAGAGCCTTACAGCAATGTCTGTAAAATAACTTTTCTCTTTACAATTTGAATACGAGTAAGAAGGCTTTTGTAGAGTGCATTAGCTGTTCTTAAGAATATTAGTTTCTTCAATAATACTGTCTTACTGCACTTTAATAAATGCACTTGTAACCAAGAGACATAATCTCTGTAAGAGAGTATTTTACCTGGTAAAATAACCGATATATAGTAGCTTTGCTAATATACTATACAAAATTCAATCTACCCTATAACATTTAGTTATGTTAGTTCATAAATTCCTTGTTTAGCCACATATTCCCACTGTATAATTGTTTATTTTTAATAAACGTCTTGCTTATGTTTTATGTGTCATTTATGTGCATTTCTCTTACAGTAAAATCTGGGGAAAGAGAAGAGAGCACTGGACAGACCAATGAGACAGACAGCACAACATTCGCAGACAGCCAATCAGAGCAGAGCCCAACCGGGCCCAGCGAGCAAGTGACCAACCAGGAGAGGGGGGAGACAGTCTCAGAGCAGCACACAACACAGGGAGAAACATCAGACCAAAGAACTGAATCCCCCTCACCTGAGACACACGTGGACTGACCCTGCGCAAATCTATTTTCTATCATGTGTACCTTTGCCTTGCACGCCAGATTATGTACAAAAGAATGGATTATGAGCAAAAGCGTTTTAAAAAGAGTAAATCAATACCTATACTTGTTAATAATTATTAAAAGTAAATTCTGTTGTGCCATCATGAGTCCTGGCTGTTTTCTGTTTTCTCCAATACAGCTTCCACTCAGCTTAACTCTGAAATGTTTAGCAATCAGAGTTACAATGACCTACATTAAAAACTGTAAAAGAAAAGTTCAAGGTGCCCAATTTATCTATGGTGGCCCAAAAACGTTTTTGTTAAAACAAGAGATTAACTTTAAAATGGAGACAAAGAATATCTGGGCACTTTGTAGTTGTCAAAATAATAATTTGTTGTTCTAAAATAATAAATGACCTCATCTTAATAGGCTCCTCTAGATCATAATACATTAAAACACCAATAAAAGCTTTTGACTGTTTACAGATTTTGGAGGAAATTACATATCCACAGTGGTGACATTAAAACTAGTGTTGTCAGACCTATTAAAATGGTAAAGGAAATCTGAAAAGGCTTTAGTTTATAGTACAATATCCTTCATTCTAATACAGAACCAGGTCTCTGTTTGCAGAAAAGCCCACATGATTTGAGTCATCACTCTGCGTGTTTCTACGCCCTGGTAACCACCACATAACTCCCCTCAGTACACAGCAATTGGTGGTTGTGCAGATTTGGCTGGTGAATGTTAATACAACACAGGAGAGCCATCTGTGAGCATAGATGTGCTGAGAAACAGAAAAGCTAAAGCACTAAAACAGCCACGAGTGTCATGAATAAAACACCCTCAGCTTGCAACAGAACTAAAGCTTTTATACTAAAGCTTTTATTTTATATTTTTATGTCTGAGCACAGCTTGCATTGAAACTGCTTCCTTACAACAAAATCGACATTCATTCTAGCAAAATTAAAACAACGTGGTGTTATTATAATTTAAACCTTTTTATTTCATGAAAATACTACCAATTGGCACTTATTATACAGTAAGAAAATTAAACTTGCCCAGAAAAAAATACGGAACGTGTTGAAGAATTGACAATGAAAGACAAACCACAGAAAAAATAAACAGTCGCTCTATCACCAATGATTGAACTTTACAAAAATAAATCCATTTGTGCAATTGCGAGACCATAGGCTCAGAGGAATAAAGCATAGCTTTCAGTGAGTCCCAACAGCTACAGTAAGCTCTTCAGAGGACTCCATTCATTATTCTAATTTCCATTAACCCACATCACACAAGCACTGAATGAAACTTTCAGACAACAAACTTCCTGAGGCCTTGTAATAAGGGAGAACACAAGTCTAAATGCTTATAAAAACGTGTATATAATTCCTCCATTAAATGCAAAGACTGCTACTGTGTATTAAGATCTGCCAAAATATCAACACCACTGTCGGTTGTTTGTATATTAAGCCTTGCACCTAAGCTCATGGAATTATTAAAGAAAATAACATCCACAAGTGAGGACACTTGTTTTTTTTTTATATACTTCTGTACATAAATGTGGGTTTTGGAAATCTGTCATTTAATTTAATCATTTCATTTCTATTCACATGAAATGTCTCTATAATAACTGT
>JAZGTK010012485.1:3154-14905 GCA_036877625.1 Ambastaia sidthimunki
GACAACAAAGGGGTCAACTCTGGGAATGTCCTAGCGTGACCCAGACAGAGCCCTGACTTGAACCCTATCAAACATCTCTGGAGAGACCTGAAAATGGCTGTCCACTGACAATCCCTATCCAACCTGACCGAGTTTCACAGGATTTACAATGAAGATTGGCAGAAATTCCCCTAATCCTGGTGTGCAAAACTTGTTGCGTCATACCCAAAAAGACTTAAAGCTGTAATTGTTGCCAAAGGTGCTTCAACTAAGTACTGAGTAAAGGGTCTAAATATTTGTGTAAATGCAATGGTTTTCTTTTTTTATAAATTTACAGTGTAGATTGAGAGTGTAGATTGAGAAAAAAATATATTTTATTGTAGAAAAAGGCTGATTAAAAATTGAAAAAGTAAAGTGGGCTGAATACTTTTAAATGCAGTGTGTACATTACATACAGTATACAGCAAACACTGGTGTATATCAGTTTATATCACTCCTCTATGTTCAGTCTATATCACTTCTCTACTTCTCTAGACTTCAGAGTTCAGTCTGCAACGACAACGATAAGAAAGAGAATGATTCTGGAAAGATATGCAGAAAAGAGCCAGAGAGCAATTAATGCAGCATATGAATGTGTAGGAATGAGGAAAGTTAAAGATTATTCTACCTAAGAAAGACAGAGAAAAGCAAACAAGAGAATAACAAGTCTAACAATGCTGCTGTGTATGGAGCGATGACATGCAGTAAATCAGTTAAAATGTGCAGTAGGTCAGAGTGCATCACAAACAGCCGTCCCCGCAGTAAATCTTACCAGTTACAATGTGTGTGTGGTGCCTGGTGGATTCAGTTTTGTGATATCAATAATTCATCAAGGAAAAGCATTTCCAAATGACTTCCAAATGGAAACGCTCGTGGCCTCGACATGTTAGAGCTGCTCTATTCAAAACACACACATAGTGTCAAATACTCATTTACACATCTTATAATTACTCATAATGACACATCTGTTGAACCCTAGCAAGCTTACGTCTGTATGTTTTTGTAAAGTGTCTTGCTCTGTCTGTAATTATGCGTGTGACAGATTACAGAGGGACAGAAAACAAGAAAAGCAAAACACTACAGCACATCATGCTTAACATACATGAAGCATTTCCTAAGAAAAACACGTTGAGAAGCGGCTAAGAGTAACAAATCTCACTTGGCTAATCTGTGAGATATAGGATCAGCTGGTATTTGTAATCTCATTGTTCAGTTGTTTGATCTGAAGAGTTTTGTTTCTGTAGAGATCTGAATGTAAAATTCGTAACACTCTTAAGAGAAATCACTCTACCAGTGGTTTTAATGGCACCACAAAATGTTTTTGTTATCATGAAAAGTGTTTTACTGGCTGGAGGTTTTATGTGTTTTGCGTGTATTTTCATTTCAGATTATTGTATTTGACTTTCATTATGTGGTTTGACATGCATTTTGTCCTTCTGTGTGCTGTATTTACCTCTACGGCCTACAGAGCCACCACACAAACCTGTATAGTTTATACAGTCCTGTAATGATAGTAAAGTATAATGCTTTTTTAAATGCTTTTGAATCCACATACTTTTGTATTCTGACAGACAATAGCATCATACAAACATCCAAATTCAAACAAGGCTTCACAAAATCTTCTGAAATGAGAATTTAATCTTGCCAGGAAAAACATTTTGGTGTTGTAGAAGTATTGGCCCTCTTCATCCATTTTGATGCAATTACATGAAACAACAACCTAATACCCAAGAAATATGACTTTAATGTTTCGTGTTACTGCTTGGAAATGGTTTTAATACAGTGCGTAAAACATTTGAGCGCAGGTTACAGGAAGTAATGGGCTGGTGTGGAATTGGGAGGAGCTGGTGTTCAATTCTGACTGAAGCAATAATTCAGGCTGGTTAACTACATTGCTGCTGGCTTTATGTGCTACTAAATCCACGTCTGTACTGACGTCTGTCCTAATCTGACTTCTGCTCCTGCTTGACTGTAAAATGGACACATATCATCACAGGTCTTTTCTCTTTCAGCTCCCATTTTCTATTTCCTTGTACAGTTTGTTGATGAGTCACGATGGTCAACAACAGATAGTTACCCAACAACTGACTAGTTGCCCAACAACTGACTAGTCAATTAATGTGATTGATAAATTTTACAACATTTAAACAAAATTTGATCTTATGTAGGGGTCTTATAAAAAATGCATTGGATCACAAGCATGTAAATCCAATTATACATTAACAAGTTATATATTTTGTTAGTACATGTGCTCCCTGGGAATCGAACCAACAAGCTTTGTGTTGCTAACACAATGCTCTACCAGCTAAGATACAGCAACATTATACAGAGCCGAGTTTGAAAATATGTAATATTCACACTGGGAGGTTTTAAATTCATACACAAACCAAGAATTCTTCCAGACTGAACAATCGCACAATATTGACTTTGCAGGCACAAATATGCAGTATTATCCTATCAAATAATAGCAGCTGGGCAGATGAATGATTATTCACACTGCTAATGAAAAGCATTTAGCATATGAGTAAACTATCTTTGAACAATGAATATTGAAAAAGAAATAGAGACCACTGATTTGAGTAAAACCACGGCAACACCGGCCAATGTATCACCAACAGCATCACAGTGGTGGCTGTGATGTGTGTAGCTCTCTGATCTTCCCCCACAGACTGATGTTATCTCTCTGTCTGCTGTATATCACAGTCATCATTGATAGTCATACAGAAAGCAGAGTGCAGGAGAAAGATAAAGGAATGAAAAAACGCCCTTTAATTTTTAATAACAGCATCATTCAATCAATGATGGAAGCAGAATAAGTGTGTGTGTGTATGTGTGTGTGTGTGTGTGTACTGGGATAAACAAAGGGCCTGTGTAACATCTGGACCGTGGTGATAGCTTCACGCACACGGTGCAGACTGAATTAATCAAGCACAGGTGTGTCTGTGTGAGTGAGAAGATACACAGAAGATAAGATTTGATACATGTACAATATTTCCAGTATTTTCTCTTTACCAGTGGACAACTTTCAGAAGCAAAGGAACATAGAGAAGCAAAGAAACACATAAAGAGAGAGAGAGAGAGAGAGAGGAGTGGAGACAGTGGAGATTAGCAGGCAGATCAATGTCTCATGTCAATATTAACAGTTTGACTGTAAAAGAGGTGAAAATTAAATGCTCAGCCATAAAGACCAGCATTATCTGACCTGCATGCATAAGAGGCAAGTATATTAAAAAATGTCTTGGTTCCAACTGTAACTCTGTTTCCTGATGGAGGCATCGAACAAGACATTGTGTCGATAACATGACACTAGGGGTTTGCCCTTGGGAGTCTATCACCTAAATTAAAAGGGCCAATGACAATTGCATGCCAGTCTCCACCCCGTACACATAAAGTGAGAAGGGATCGTTCAGCTTTGTGCTGAGGGGCCAGGAGCTCCAGTTTAGTGTTTAGTGAGAGATTTCCCCTCAACCATCTCGTTACAGTTACACCTGGAGGGTCAAAGGGGACAGGTGGGTGTCCAATCTCTCCTGCAGGAAGGACAGTGCAGTCCTGACCTCTGTGGGTCCTTCATCCCGGAGGCGCACCAGGACACAAAACATCAAAGCACAAGGTCCCTGTGCAAGCATAACTATTCTCATGAGTGAGCTTGGCTCAACCAATTGTTGAGATAGTTGAGAATACACAAACCCGGCTCTTGAAGGGGAGTAATGGCTGTTTTAAACAGCAGTCTGTTAAATCCAAAAATAATGTTGTGTGTACATATCCAAAGTAGGTCTTTTGTGTATTTTATACATTCATAACCTTTCCACACTAAAAAGTATACGTACTGCTTACTACATAAATAGCACAAGTATGTGATGTACTGTATGTAATTCTGAATGTACCCTTCATCTCTTTGACATGAGATGTGCTCTGGTGTTCAGGAGAGCTGTGTGTGCCCTGGAATACTGAATAATAAGATAAAATAAAACTGCCATCAGTAAATTACTCCTACTTTAACACATCACACTATCATACACATGCACGTTCCTCCATGTTAATATCCGTGTATTGAGTATTGATTTCACGTGCTCTGCGAGACAGACAGACGTGATTTAAAACATCATGTAAAGTGTTGAGGCGAGACCACTCATTGATTCCTGAGGGGGTCAAAGCGTAGGTGACATGCATCATTTAGAGCAGAGCCCAGCTCATATTCATGACATAATGAATTATTTCAGTTGATCAGTTTAGAAACTGAATGCTTTAATTCAGGCGTTCCATCATTTGATGACAGTCTGGAGAGGAGTGCAATCCCACACTTACACACAATATTGATAGTAGATGTAGAAAGTGAATTTGTGAAGGAGGCAGACCAGCATAACTTACAGAACTTGCTGTGATCTGACTTGCTTGTTTCATTGCTCAAAGGTTGCTCTGGACTCTTGAAGTTATGTTACATTTAATGTTTCTGTGATGTTTCCCTTAAAATATTTAATAGGAGTATAGAGCTGTGAGATAAATGTGGATAGTCTAGCTTTGATAAAAAGTACATAACCAGCCCATGAAATCGTGAAGCACCTGGTTTGTGGTCTTATCCACAATCACTACCCTCAATGATGGATTGGCCAAAGATTAGACCACAGGTGGAACATGTAATTGCAGTCCAAAACACTGCCACCTAAAAGAACTGACCAAGTTTCCCTTCCTGTTTACCAGTGATGGGGGCTTATAGTGCTGTGGAGCAGGCCACCTCCACCCTCCATGCCGTGATGATCTTGCAGGTCCATCAGGCCAAAGCACTGAAATTCAGTTGATTCTTGACATGTTGGACATTGTAAGGTCCTAAAATAAATGAAGATCTCCTTAGCACATTTATTGGTGCTCCAGATGTTCTCGAGAAGTTCTGTAGAGGTTTCTTCACTCAAGCTGCTGGGATCAGATGTAAATGGGCCACATTGCTCAGTGAGTTATTATGTTAATGGAGACCTTGTTAGAGCTGGCGAGAACGATGATGGATAAGCAGCTATAAGGAAGTTCATCACTGAACATTTTACTGTTTAACACCGTCAGTTCTACTCTGAAGCTGTGGGTGAACTCATTCAATACAGAACCGTTTCGATTATGAACCTTGTGTTATGAAACTGGCACATATAAAGTTTCCTGAGCCACTGTGCATTAGAAATCAAATATCTCATAGGTAAAGCAATATTTTTTTATTATAAGGAAATATTTTTTCTTTTTTTTTACAGACAGAGTATGTGATAACATTGGTGCTCTAAACCATGAAATCAAAATTGGAGTTCTCTTTCTGTCACTCACTTGACATTGTGTTGATGTAGTGACACTAGGGTCTTGAGATTGACCACAGGAGACTGATCACTCTGCTTCTAATCAGAAAACATCAATTAGAATTTGCTTAAAAATAAAGCACCAATAGGAATTGGTGAGTTTTCACCATGGACAGCTGGGTATGAAGGAAAGATGGCATTCACAACTCATTCAGATTTTTTCTTTGGAGCCGATCCGTGTATGCTCTTCATCTGCTCTGCTTTACTCTGCCTCATTCTGCCTCGCTCTGCCTCATTCTGCCTCATTCTGCCTCACTCTGCTTGCATGTTATTGAATTGTGCAGTGTGGATGAGTCGTCTCCCTTTTCTTCCCATGCACAGTTAAGTGCCGAGACTTCCCCTGGGTGCTTCATCAGCAGCTAAAACAGTGGATTTCAGAGGAGCAGCACTGATAGATAGTGTCTTTTAAAAGATGTTTTATCCTTGCATGCATTTATAAAAGGGTGAATTTCGGTAAAGCACCACTCATGCTTAGCATCTTTTTACAGAGGTTTTCTTGTGCATGCATGCGTGACACTGTTGTGACCCTGTGACACTGTTGTGGACTGCTGTTTCTGACACAAGACAGATGGAGGCATTTTCACTTTAAAATAGAATTCCTCCTCAATTAAGTGTTACATTCTTTTATTTCTTTCATCTGTGGTACAAGCTGTCAGGCATTGTGTTGCTTGGCAGTAACATAAACTAGAGACCAGTGGCATTTAAAAAATAGAAGCTTTAAAATGTGGAAATCTGTCAAAACAGCCTCATCTCTCAAAAACCAGCTGCCCTCTTCAAAACACTTGCCCCCAGCAAATCTCTGAGTCTCTGAGCCAAACCAATTAAACAGCTGGTTTCTCCATTGCTTTGCTTCTTTCCATCAGGCCCCTCAGTCTGTTCATGTCTCAATCTCAAAGGCAGCTCAGCTTCACTTACCTGCATTGAAATTTTAAAGTGCTTTATGTCCCATGGTGTGACATTTTCAAATTGCTGCTACTCTGAAGAAGTAGATCTTTAAGAGCAGGAATGCCACTTCTTTTCTTTGGCCTCACAAAACTCCTTTTATTCTTGAAAGCGTGTCAAACTTTAGTATTACAGGCATGTGTACTACAGACATAAATCAAATCATACACACACACAAATCTAAAAACCAATCAGAACACCCCCAAAACATAATAGCAGCATGCTAATGACAACTCAAAATAACCGTGACCATTCAACATAATTGTGACAACTCAAAAACAGTAGGACAAAATCTAATAATTACACAAAATCTGATGTGTAGTGTGCACCTGGCCTGGCCTCATTATAGAGACTTTTTATTTATTGACAGTATGTGTCAACATAATAACATCTGCAGCTGAAGACATAAAGACAGTAAATGGCTTGACAAGCACTTATTTTTTATGTGTTTTTTAAATAAAATAAATAAGTAAATGGAAAACGTGTCCAATCAAGTTCTCGTAAACAGAAACCAGCCGAGTTCTACAAAGCTTCCTTAAGACTTTAAAACCGGATTAGTCAACTAGTCGTTCAGGCAGCCCACCTACTAGTCAATTATAAAATGTTTTGCACATCACTGGTGGGGATTTGTCTCTCTCTCTCTCTCTCTCTCAGGTGTGTCTTTCTTTGTCCTTTCAGACGTGCAACATTAATTTCACAGCTTTACTGTCACAGTGTGAACACACATTTCCTGTGACAGCAGCATGTGTGGGGACGTGCATATGGAGACCTCTTGTACATGTTATGTCTGATATTCTGACATGTGTTGTTGTTTAAGCATCTGTCTACCAGTGGCTGAAACATGTCTTGTGTGCATGTGACAGTCCAGCTGTTTCTGCTGTGTTACAGCTCAGCCACAGACAATGAGCTGTCAGGGAGTTTTATCATTATAAACCTTCCCTTTTGAAAAAATGTTTTGCTTGAAAAATTTGTTCCTTTTGGTTTAATGTTTTATAATCTAATGCTGTAATATTATTACATTATTAATTATGACTTACCTGTCCAAATACGTTTGTATAGTTTGTATATTACAGAAATATGCAGATATATGCGGTCATTTAAATAGTAATGTTAATGTTTCATTTAAAATATTAACAGTGCAGTTCTTTGTTATCAGTGGTGGAACTTGCTGAAAGTTGTGCTGAGACTTCACTGATATTGTTTAATAAACATTTAAAGTGGTATTGTTATAACAGACACAATTAGCTGCAAATCTATTCAAATTCCCATTCCCACTTTATTTACACTGTATGCAATAATACACAATCATTGGTTATATGTGTCCACATAAATGATTTGTATGTACTTCTCAATAACCAGCTGTTGAATATTTATGTCCACTTTTCATAATATCATTTGTGATTTGGGCATATTTCATTGTTGAAGTTCTCTCTCTCTCTCTCTCTCTCTCTCTCTCTCTTTCTCTCTCTCTCTCTCTCACTCACTCATTCACTTTCTTAGGGAAATAGGGAAATTAATCTAAAAATATTAAAAAGATGATAAGCATTAAAAGACAGCATCCAGGCTTTATTTGCATGAATTTAGGGAGCGTGGAGAAATGCCTAGAAAAAGAAGGATGATGGTCTATAATATTAATGCCAAACTTGCAAGGAGAAAATTAGAAAAACCAAATGGATCAAAAGAAATAATTAATTCAGGAAACGATTATCAAATAGACAAATAAAAGTGAAAATTGAGAGGCAAGGTTTTTTGTTTGTAATATATTTAAATCATAATGTATTATAGTAATAATAACTATTTATTTGTTAACAGGTTATCATCAATATAATAACATTTGGCATTCTAAATGATTTGTTTCTGTTTGCTGACCTCTCATAAACATACAGGGGATAATATCCCAATGAAACTGCAAATGTACACGGCAGTTATATTGAACAAGACTGTGTGTGATAAAATCCCATGAAACAAACCATCTATAGTTATAGATAATGTGGATAATAGATGTTTAAATTATGGACTGTAGCAACCATCAGTGATGCTGCTGTAATGCACCTCAAGAATATATATGTGTGTGTGTGTGTGTGTGTGTGGTCTAGTTTTTTGCCCTGGTTTTACTTCCATCAGTCACCTACCGTGACCTCTCTTATATCCTGACCACACCCTCATGACCTCTGTCTCCATGGCAACACATCAGTCTTTACCAGTCATTGTTAAGGCTATTTGCACATTCCTTTTTATCACTGTGCTTCACAAACTTTATTTCAACTTTTGTGGATCATTTAATCTTGTTTGCTGTGTTTTGATAAACTCTTCTTTCAAGAAACTTACAATTAAATTTAATTATTGTTTAAATTCCATGTGATTCGTTTGTCTGATCTGTCCTGCATTGATTAATGATCTATAGGCTTTATGTAAAACTTTTGACATTCCTCCTCGCAAGCACCAGTATTTCCTTCAGAATTTAAATGGTTTTACTTAAATGTCTGATGTCTATAGCTGGTTTTAAAAACTACTTTTATTCCGTTTCATCGAACATCCATCTCACCCTTTTCTGTATAATCATCGTAGAAAATAATCATTGTAATTGCATTTCAGAAACATTTTTGTCAGCTTTTTTTTAAACTGACCCTGAAGACGTTTTATTTTCCCTCAGATCTTTTAAGCTGTTTTTGTGCTGTATTTCTTTTTATCCTTTGTCCTTGTGCTACATTTGACTGCCCTTGCAATGAGCTGTTTTTGTGTCTCTCTCTCTTTCTGTTTTTACTGTCATCTGCTCTCCTGTGTTATAAATGTACTGAATATTTATTTATTCAGCAGTACTACATCAGAGAAGTTGGAAAGGGGCTGCGTAATTGGTTTTGAAATAAACACACGCTGGCACATTCTTGCATACACACATTGCCGTAGCAAGTTGCTCTTTTACTGCCTCTCTCATTTAGCAGTGATGTGAGGGGCCACAAACTCCCACAGAGCCTCAGTGCTTTGTTATAGTGAGGTGCTACAGGAAATGTTAATCATATAAATGTCAGCTTGTGTGTGTGTGTGTTGCTGTATCTTGTTGTTATAGATCTGTGCACTTCTGGACTGTTGTGACACCAGGTTTGCAGTTCACTATATATTGAATGAGTATGTTGTGGATCTAAACAAGGGAAGCTGGTTCCAGATATCTTACAGCACTGAGAGAATTTCTGATCATTGGTGGCTAGTAAACCGCATTTTCATTTCCACATTATATGGGATATCCAACATAAAAAAGCCGCTGTGAATGATTTATTAGTTCATATTATGTAAAACACCCATTTGTGACGTTTTTATTGCTTGAGTGTCGTGGTTTGTGCCTGCCCTTCAAACAAAGCATGTTAAACTCACATTCTGCTGCTTTGTGCATTACTTTGTACACGTCACAATGATTTTCAGTGGTTCTTGAGCATGTGAAAGATACTGGCTTTACCCAGAAGCTGTTTCGAACCTGGAACATTCCTTTAAAGGGGTCAAGTAATGCTATTTTTAGATAAGTTTTTAGAGGCTGTTTTTATTATTTTATCTTATCCAAGGTCCATTTATAATGTTAGCAAACACTCAACACAATTCCATCACGCCATGTCCTCTTTAAGATGTTTACATTCCTTTAAGATCATTGTTGCTGTCATGACAGGAATTCTGGAGTTTCTTCACAACATGCCCATGTGTTGATGCTCCAGCCATCTCTTGGAATAGGCAGATCTCACCATCAGTTTCTTACTCTGGATTCTCTTCTCTTGAAGGCAACTTCTTCAGCTTTCCAGCCATTCCATCATGGAGCAAATTCCCAAAGAAGTACATTTACTTCAAATCAGTCCTGCACACATTACCCCCATTATTTGTCATCAGACAATGATGATCTGTGTAAAGGGTTCATTCAACTGTTTATCCCCCCTCTGAATTTTGGCACGCAGGCAGTTTGCGAGAAACATCTCCTATTTTCCATTGCAATAGCTGCCGTATCCAGGCCGGGTGAAGTAATGGGTCTGGTGACCCATCAAACAGCCTTAATGTAGGGAGGACGGACTCAAACTCTCTATAGCTAATTGTGTTTAAAGAGGAATTGTGGATGCCTGGCTATTCTGTACTATTCAAATCCAAACTTTGAACTCAGAAGCCATTCGGCACGGAGTATTGCGCCGTATGAATGGAGAATTTTAACACAAGGAGCAAGCCAAAGAAAGAATAGGAAAAGGAAAGAAGAAGGGCCTTTTTTCCATCCTTTTCTTCTCAGACGGGCGCTTTGCATTCCAAAACAATTGGTAAAATTAGTTCTGTTGAGTCTTTTGTCCTATGACCCTGTACAAATAGGGTTCCCACAACAGTTCTTTATGCAGTATCAGGCTAGTCGATCATATAGTGGCAGTGTTGTCGTAAACTTGTTCATACACAATTATTTAGTTAATTAATAGTCTTGAAATCACTCTGTCTGCTATTCACACATAGCACTCGCAAAAAGTTTAAAAACAAGACTAAACAAATGTGGTTGGGTGTTAGCCTTTCTGAAGTCAGTAACATTAACAAGTAACTGGAAGGTGATGCTGAGAGGTTTGAATTTCTGTAAGTGCAAATGACTTCGTGCAACAGATTTTGTGATTAACATTATAAATTTCCACCTTTTGTCATCAAAGCTGTCATATGACTTAAAAAAAACTTGTAGTGAATAAGTCCAATGACCTGCTTTTATGCTACTGTGGTATGTAATATTAGTCTTGGATAAAGGGAAGTATTTTAAACAAAAACAAATTTAAGTTCTAAACATTCTAGAGTACTGAAAGTAAAATAATTAGGATGCCACCGCAATAAACATTCTTAGAAACAGAAGTGATAAGACTGGGCTGTTGACACTGTACCATACAGTTTCACTGACGCTTGCCTGACCCTGAGGATTATGGGTAATTTCATATGAGAATATGACAAACAATATATATGTCAGGATTACCAAAATGAATCTACTGCTTTTAAATCCTTTCAAGGCATCTCGTGCCGCCTCAGCTCTCACTTCCTGACCTTTGGTGTCAGGTTTTAAAGCCTGGCGATGTTCTTTATGTTCTGATCAAGCTTTTAAACATCATCTGTTCGACTGGAGTCCACAGCCACCATCCATCTCTGCTGCTCCCAGAATGCAGCAATAAAGGAATAATTGTATTTCAGTGGTATTAAACAGCCAGAGGACCCCCATCATTGGCTGTGCAGTAAATAACAAGGTGAAGAATGTAGCCTCACATTTATCAGCTGTCAGGCACGACACTGGATATGTAGCTTGAGACACAGCAGATCTAAGACTTCCGTAAATAGAAGTAGACAGAATAATGTAGTTATTCTGTAGTTATTCAGTTGATTATTTTGTGCAGGATTCCATAAGTAGTTTTATTATTATTACTATTATTAGGGTTTTAAGTGCTAACACCCTATTGTTTTGCAAAGATTTTTATTATTA
>JAZGTK010012486.1:0-14902 GCA_036877625.1 Ambastaia sidthimunki
TAGCAACAGTATAGCAACATACGAAAACCCTCTTCAAACACCTTAGCAGCATAGCTGCAACCTGGCAACTAGCCACAAGCACTGCCTCTGAGGTTTCATATGTTTGTGGTTATTTTTAAGAAAAACTCTTACTCTGCTCTTTGGTGCTGCTATGTATTCTCTGTATTTTTCCAGGATGCGGTTCATCTAGTGTAATGAATTTGTTGATTTAATCGCTCTGTTTGTTTTCGGACACGTTTTCTCACAGCTTTAGTGACATACCGAAGATCACATGATCATAGACTAATTTAAGACACGTCTAGTTTTTTTTCATAAACTTCTGATTCTACCTTCTGAGAAATGTTTTCTGTCTGCATGGAAACAAGGCAGTGTTAAGGGAACATTGATCAGTCTACTGATTTGCAAAATTTAACATGCAAATTCAACTTTAAGCCCACATTTTCATGTGATGGATTTGCATGTCTTTATTCACAAGGAAACAGCTTTCAGATTTCCAGTAAGAATTAACCCCGTGGTGAGCACAACGTTTGACCAGATGCTTAATCAAGTTCATTTAACCCCTCCTTTAGATTTATACAGAAAAGAATGTGGACGAGCAAAAAGTGATGGGTAGGGTTAGTATTTTGCACGAAACTGAGGTAAGTATGAGTGCTGGAGGTTATTCCACTGAATAAATGGAGAGGAGACTATAGAGTTTGTCATTAAATGCTCCACCCTTCAGTTGTAGCCCTTTCATAGTTACATTCAATACAAAACTTGTCATCACAAAACCACAAATTTTTATTTATTTTTTAAAATGTACTTTAGCGTATGAAAATGGCTTTTACTTAGCCGATCCTGCGCTCAGGTACAGCGAATGTTAGCACAGTGGTTCTGGGACTGTGTGTCTGACAGGCGCAGTGTGTTTTTCCTCAACTTAAGTAAGACTAAACGCACCTCTGACTGTCAAGATAAGGTGTATTTTCCTTTTGCTGTGTAAACACCTGATGGTCTGCGGCTATTCATTATTGTAAGCCAAAAAATACAGTGAGCACAGAATCCATGGAAAGATTTACAGTGTTAAATGCGAAATGGTGGGATGCCGTTAATACTGCATGATGCTGAGAGGTTTGGCTGGGGTACAGTTTCTTGAGACATTTAATGTTTCTTTTTTAAATTTATACTCAAAAGTCACCAAAATTCTTTACATATGAAACGTAAACACATAAAATCTAAAAACATAAAATGTTAAATTTCAACATTAATTTATTAGTTACATTAACTATCATGTGATTATTTTCAGCTCTCATGGGTTTGTGTAACAGGTGAATGGTTAGTTTGTGAATCGTTTACTTACGTGCAAGTTATTTTAAGTCAAAGAAAAACATTCCATCATGTTTCATTACAGGCCCTGAAATTTGTGACGTGTCCAATTTCTTTTAACGTGCAATAGCAAGGCCTGATGGTATTTATTTTTAATTAACTAGACTGGATACCTAAGCATTTGAGGTGTATCCTAGGACCAAAAAACTGTTTGTTTGTCTGTGTGATGACCTCATTAACCTGGTCACATTTAGGCCTTGTAGGCATGATTGTTCCAGATACTGTACACAGCACACTAACAGTAAACACATACTGCGTATAGGCCACACCCGAGGATGATATGCTTGTATTTTATAATAAATGATTAACCCATTCTTCTTTCTGAATGATTAAAACATATCTTCTACATGAATGGAGAGCATACAGAGGTTCTCACAGGACAATGGATCCGTACTGGAGTCTGATGGAAGAACAGGCTGGATAACGCAGTTGGTGGGAGTGGTCCATAAACATATAGAGCTCCCAGAATGCACCTTTGTTGATGAAAGGATTTTAGCTGACATTAAGTGCAGAAAAGAATAGGAAGTCAGAGAGTCCATTCTTCTGGATGGTGGTGTGTGTGAGTAAAGATTATACTTCAAAAGTGGAAAAAGGACCATCGTCTCTATTTATAGCTGCATATGCTAAGGTCTAAATGCATTTTCAATACAACATATGGTAGGATCAAAAATTAACCAGGGCTTTAGGCAAAAATGCCCTACATTATTAATATATTAAAACAACTGCTGTAGTGAGATTCTCTGTTTGATCTGTTGTCTAACATTTGAAATGTTCTGGGTGTTTTGTTAAAGCTCATGTGTTTAGACAGCATATTGACCATTTTGATTCAATTTGAGTATTTGACAAAATGGCAATATGCTGTGTGTTATGAGACAAATAAAGAAAAGAAAGTGAAAAAAGAAAGTGAAACAAAATACTTTTTCAAATTGATTGTAGAGGACAAATATCTTAAAAGAACATTTTTTTCAGACAGCAACATAGTGTCCAAACTCTATAGGAATCATTTGTTTTGTTCTAACGACTTCATAACATTAAACACACAAGTTGTAATAGACTCAGATCAGTTAATTACTATTCTAAGAACATATTACATACCTTAGACACTAAAGTATGTAATTAGGTTTTTAGAATGATAATTCATTTATTGGAGGTTAAATTATTATTAATAATAATAATTATAATTATGGGTGAATCACTGAGGTTACACTTGTAGAACTTCATACACCAGTGTTTGAATAAAAGAATGTGTGTACGCATGAAGGAGAGAGAGAGAGATGTGTTACAAACCTTTTAAGATAAAACTTTATGCTATAGTATTACATCAGTGCATGAAGCAAAGGTTGGAAAGTAAGTAGATGCTGTTTTTCTCACTCTCCTATCATGTTTTTGCCGAAGTAGATGCTGTGATGAATTGTGATTTCTTTGCACTAATATAAGGTATAAAATTTAGTATTGTTGGTTTGTGGATCTACTTATTTTGTGTTTATATTGTTTCTCTTTTGAATTATGTATATGTTGTTAAGTCTTTAATGTTCATTGGCTGTCACAGTGATTAAGGAATGTTATGTTTGGAGGTTTTAATGTATTGTGAGTAGAGCTTATGTTAATTGTGTGTTATGTTGGTTTGGTACATACACTTAGAGTTGGAATGTCATATGTGCGCTGTGTAATCTTCTGAGTTCTTTTATTGAGATTCTTAAGCATAGCAGGTTTTGAGAAAGGTTACGTAAACAAAAAGTTTGCCATTTTCTCCCATTTTCCAGTAAAGCAGTGGCTTTTATCTTGTGCTTGATGTCTTTCCTTGTTGGAGTCGGCAGGATTCCTGTTGCATTTTTGTATCCTCATGAAAGTTTCTCCATGACTGTCTGCAGAAAGGTCAAAACGTGAAAGACTTGCAAACTCAGGTGTTTTAATAAAGGAGGGGGTGAGAGAGACACGGTGAGTTTGAAAGTGTTTTTTAACTACACTGTCATTAGTTTATAGTTTAAAAGTGAATTATAATAATGGCCATTGGAGTACTATAAATAATGCTGAAAGTTTGGGTGTTGATAAAGTGATGAGCTTTACTGATTGGTTCTGTGAAAGTGCTGCATACAAAAGAGTTTGGAAACACTGTAGCAAATGTGACAGTTTGTCATCATAACATTGAATCGATAAATATTGATTTTTAAATATTACTATTTGACATTTTAAGAGTCTGTCATTTCCAGCACCACTAAGAAAAAGCGTAGCATTTCAAAATTGTTAAACAGGGCAATTAAGTCTTTCATGGTACGTTGAAGGTCTGAGGTAGGAAAAACCTAATGGTGAAAGTGATCGTAGCATGATTGTATAAATGGCTGCTCAGCTGTGTCAGGTTTATGGGCTCAATGTGTTTTATAGTTTTAAACTGAGGAACAAGCTAGATATTAGTGCTGGCTATCGGCAAGTACCTCACAACATGATACACATTAAGGCCTACCAAGAAAGATGGCCAGTTGACAAAACAGGTTTCTTCAGGGCTAGTGCAAGTGTGGCCAGTGCAAGTAAAAACCTAAACTTATATGTAAAACCTAAAACCTAAAGTTATTGTGTCTTTGTGTCTATAATACATCAACAATTATACATAATATAATAGTTTTTATGGTTTATATCTGAGGTTTTATGTACAGTTTGAACCCATGCATTAGTAACAATCTTCTTTACTTGGTTAGAAGCAGTACTAGTGAGACCCAAACCTCCAGCCTAACCTGCCCAACCGGTTCAGTCAGGCACACTTTCATAATTGCAGGCATTAATTATGGATTTATTGCTGTCCTTGTCAGCAGGCTGCTGTGTCACTATGCAGATCTTAGTTATTCATGAGCTGTAGGAGCAGGTACAGAGGGACTCATGCACTGATGCAGGACGGTGCAGTTTATAGATTATTTCTCTTTCAGCACCAAATCGTCCGGTTCAGTTTAATGCAGCATTTTAACAACTTGCCTCATTTTCCATTTAAAACTAAGACTAATAGCAGCCAGTGGTGACATTTCTGTAATAAGGATGTTGAGTGTGTACTTGCACTCGCTGCTTCTGATGTGTATTTGTGTAGGAAACTTGGAATCTCTGCTTCGCCCCTGAGTGTACAGAGTTAATTATAAGTTTAAATAAGTACAATGTCATTGTGGAGAGGCACTTTATTTAGTGTCGTAAATAGATGGGCTGTCCTGTATTGCACACTTCAGCCCTAGAGAAATTAAATGTCATTCTTTCTTGCAAATGCATTTCTGCTAAATAAAGAGTTGAGAATAGTGCTGACAATAAAGTAACTTGATTTAAAGAGGACATAGTCTACACTTCTGTTGCATTTAATTTTGTTTACAAGAGGCCCACTTATAATGCAAGTTAAGTGTTGGAAAACAGTTGGAATTTAGTGTTTTGAGACACTAAATCTTCTTTTTGAAACTCACAGCTGTGTCCTAAACGGTGTTAATGGCCAATGAGGTTTCATTGTGGGCGGAGCTAATCAGCAGGATTCTACAGAATCCAAGAAACTGTAAACATTTCCTGTTGCAGTCGTGGATGATTCCGAATAAACAAAATCGGATTAGCATGGGAAATTTTTTCTTTTATCACCTAATTTGCATGTTATGCAAATTACTGACCAGTGCACACTGATAGCATTCACACTGGCATTCATTAGAGGCAGGCAGTCATTTTAATATTTTTTTGACATCACTGCCACAATTCCAAAAATGAGCTGGGGAGTGAGCCTTTCTACTGTGAATTTGTCTACATAGTGTGGTATGTCAAAAGAGTAGGGACAATCCTGTTTGCCATGATAGTCTTACCCCTCTAATGTATAGGATAGCTGTAGCTGTACATGCATTACGTATAATGTTGTGTATACTAACAGGAGTGTGTGCAATGCCTGTTGTTTACATGTAGAGCTCAGTTTGCATATGTCCCATCGACTGCGGTAGTGATGTGCATGTGCTGTACTCAGACACTAGCAGAAGGTCACGCTATTGATTGAGTCCCGCACTGCAGCCTTTGATTACCGGCTCTGACACACCACCGCAATCTATAATGCATTGTATATGGTCTGCGTAGAAATCCATAATGGGTCGCTATATTCCGCCTCATTCATAATAAAGAATAAGCACTGCCTACGTTGCCCTATCTATCACATACTCTCATCCATCAGCCTCGTTTAACATGCACGGTGAGTGGCACATTATTCTAGCTGTAAATGGTTTGCTTTTAAGATATGCCGTGGCTAGTCGTGGGAGCGCTGTGTATTAACTTAAGATTGTGATACAAATGCAGTTCAGCTGTGATTGCTCATTTAAGTCAATAAATGAATGTACAGGCGCTCTCGAGTCAAGCGGAAGTCACAAAGCCGGTATGTGTGCGCGTGTCACGGCGCATCCCGCGACGATTTTCAGCGACCCTGAATCTGCAGCGGCACGGCAAAATAAATGATTGTGAGTCTGAATTGAGCATGAGAGATAGAACAGAGTGAGTGTAGTGCACAATACAAAAAAAAGGCAATAAACAGACAACGTGTCTTTCTGTTGCTGTTTCTCTAGCTTAGCTGGCAACGTTAAGGTTGTGGGTTCGATCCCAGGGTGCGCATGTACTGATTAAATGCTGAGAAAATGCAATGCAGATCATGTTGGATGCTTTGGCTGGACTCAAAAACAAACAGGTTAGTGTAGTTAGAGATTTGTTTTGAGTTCCTTGTATGCAGAAAATTTGCCTACTGTACACAGTACATACAGTTGTGTACTGCACAAATAGTATCATGGTGTGGTAGAATTCCTTGAATTGGACAAAGACTTTTTACAAATTATCAGTTTGAATCAGACTATAAATTTGCTGAATCATAATACAAATACTAATAAATCTGACTGTTAAAATTTGTAGTTATGACTAAGTGCCTCTATAAATTCATTTTTCAAGTATAGATAATTAGAAACTCACACTTTAACTTTCTGCTGACTTGAATCTGAATGACTTCTTGAGCTCATTTTAATCTTCTTTAATAATTGTGTAAGTGTAGCATTCTCAGCAGTGGAGCTCGTTCCAGTCTTATATCCATGAGGAGGAAAGGGCGGAGCTGATAATCTCAGACCTCACTTATGCCTTTATCTCTCGCTGTTACTGCAAGCATGTCCTGCCATCTAACTTATCACACATGCTGCTGTGTTTTTACAGAGGCAGGAACCCTTGGAGAGGCCCTGGAGGAAGAGCAACTAGTCTGAGCCATCGGTTCTCCGAAGTTTTCAGAGGATCTCACAGGCAGAAAACAAGATCCACACGTACCCCAACACTCCGCCCCCTCTCCCAGAGGGGCCGCTGTCATGATATAACCTCCAAGCCTCTGCACACACACAAGAGAGCCTCACGACCCTTGACACCCCCTCTCCACTGTGGAAAAACCCTGAGGTGGTGTGTTGCAGCTGGGGGTAAGCATGACTTCTGTGTTGTGAAAAGAGGGTGTGCTGGACAGCAGTAGGCGCCATGCGTCCGTGGACGGGCTCGTGGCGCTGGATTATGCTGGTGCTGTTGGCCTGGGGCACGTTGCTTTTCTACATCGGGGGTCACCTTGTGAGGGACAATGATCATCCGGAACGCTCCAGCAGGGAGTTGTCCAAGATCCTGGCTAAGCTGGAAAGACTGAAACAGCAGAATGAGGATCTGAGGCGCATGGCGGAGACGCTCAGGTTGGTGTTAATTCTTACATATCTCTCCACATTTTAATGGGTTTCTTTTTATACACGGTTAGTCAGGTCATTTAAGGATAGTTTGGCCAAAATCTGGGATATTGGATAGAACAGGTAGTCTGCCAGTAAGCAGGTTTAAGAAGTCTAAGAAGTTTAAGGAGATAATCTTGATATTTGATAACAGCGGGATAAACCTAACAGGATAAAGAGCTGGACACCAACTAATTGATTCACTATATACCCATACATTTATTATTTTTAGATTTCTCACTGAATATTTCTATGTTTATTTATATAGATATTTAGTAATTTGTTACTCAGTGTGTTATCATTGGTGCTTATCAGACAGGGCTGGTCTTGCATGGCCAGGCTGTTGTAGACACTATCAGTCATGCACTGAGGAGTTCGTCTGATAGCCACAACCTGCTAAATCTGCTGCTTTACTGTTAAATGATCATTTCCCTGGAGGAAGCCGTGTATAATCAACTGACATAAACACAGCGCTTGCTATAACTTTCAACTGAATGCCTGTGCGAGACTCAAGTATCATCTACATTGTGGGGACCAAGTGATAAAACTGTCATTAAAACAATAAAAGTCAATGAAAAGTCCCTACAATGGTTACAACACAACAGTGTGTGTGTGTGTGTGTGTGTGTGTGTTTGTGCTGGGGTGGATTAATGCAGTGTGCGTACAGTATGCAAACTCATGCAATATGTATTTCACTAAGCTGTGGCCTGTCATTTCTCTGCTTATGCATTATGTAAGCTCAGTTATCAGTGTTATAGTAAATTATTAAAGTGACCTGGGTTACTCAGTCCACAAATGTGCCTCATAATCTGACATTTCACAGTTCACAAGCACGCATGCACACACACTGAATGTACACATACTAGTGCTTGCAGGAAATCAAAAGTGTTTAAGTTTTGGAAAAATGTAGGTTTTAATTGTAGGTATGTGAAATTGTATTAACTCTTTGTCTCGACACACACATCTTGTTTTCAGTTGCATGTGGGTGAGAATCAACACAGGTTGTGGCACCATCTTTGCAATGTAAAAGCTGCTATCAGACCAATTACAATCCAGTATGCACACATCCCAGTGGCATTGCTGTAGATTAGATATTTTTTTTGCTAAACAATGTAGGTCAATGGGGGGTTTTCTATATTTAATATTAAATTTTCTAATTAGTATAAACTCTACAAAAATTAGATAGCTCTATCTGTCTGTAATTACATAAAGAATAGGTTCTGTTCTGGTCCTTTTTCCACTCATTATTAAGTGTGAGATCACTTATAATTTTTCGTAGAACAGCTTGGCATTCTTCTAAGAAAGAAGGAAAGAAAGTGAAAAAGAATTAAATGAGCAATTCCTTTAAAGGGGTCATATCATAATTATTTTATCATTTAATTTCTTTTACACTCTAAGGCCCACTTAAAATGTGAATATAAATTCGTGACAATTTAGTTTTTATGACCATTTTACAACCTCTTTCTGACCTTTAGAATGAAACTCTGGTTTTAACTGCTGTGCCTTTAAGACCATCTTATGTACGAACTCTTTACATGTGAAATGAAAAACTGCTTACTGCTAGTTTGCTAGAAGGTTCAATATATTTGTCACTGCTCCATTTTTAGAGACGGCCCCTCTGCAAAGCCTGCATTACATTGTGACGGGATCACAAAACAATCCATGCTGAAATGTGCTGCATAAACATGCACTTTGGTTATATTTAAAATGTATGGCAGCGCTGGACAATAAAGTTGGCCCGGGGCCAGTGTGAGAGAGATTCAGCCCAAGTAATCGAACTGTCACGTGTCCCATTGGGCCAGTGCTGCATTTATGATGTTAAGTTAATATGCAAATGTGCAGCTCTGCAGACAACAGAAAAGTATATGAACAACATGCAGAGAGCAAAAACATTGTATATTGAGCGCAACTACAAAAAACATTGAATGAGTGAGTGCACCCTTTTAAAATGTCTTTGCTTATTTTTGAAGTTTATTTCAAATTATTTGAAAATAGCATAAATTCAGTTTCTGTTTACGATCATCTCGCGATCAATTATCTTATGCTTATTTCTGCAAGCACTTTATTTGCAGTAACATGTTGGTGAGAATTAGTAAATTACTGAGACAAATCACTGTAATTCCATAATCAGGTTCTGTGCGATTTAGCAAACGTTATCACAGTTTACCGTTACTGTCTTTCCATGCAGCATTAAATTATACCCCTGGATCAGTGTAATTAATTAGCTGCTCAGTTTGCTAAATGTATAGTTGTATATGTTTAAGGATTAATGGCACAGAAAGTGAACATTAATTCGACACACAAAAGGTATTTTTATACAGCAGCAGTAGTTAAATAGCTATGGCTAATGCTACAGTATCGCTACAGACGCTTAACTTCGGGGTGAAGGAGTCTATAGTAAACATAAAAACATGCTTTATATCATCAAAACATGTTATAGATCTCCAGCCACACTCGAGAGTTCCGTGCAGAAAATTGTATTTGTCGATGAGCCCTGCTTTGTGGTTATTGAGAACATGTAAACAAACCATAAACAGAACATCAAACTGTATATGTATGAAAATCTTTATATACACCAACACCATAACAGCTCATGACCCTTCCCCTAAAGATTATATGAAAATCAGCCTTCTGTAAACAAAAACAGGAAACGCGACATCCTACTTCCAGCACGGATGTAAACAAGCTTATGAACAAAACAAAGGATCTGTTTGGTGCTTTTCTTGGCAGAATATCTACAGACACTCGTGTTTATAAAAAGAAGATTTTTCAGCTATTTTGAAGGCTATGAAAAATAAAAACACCCCTTTCAGCTGCACTCGCTTTCAATAAAAAGCTGATATATTTCTCCACTGTAGACGTATAAAGTTATACATAGTTAAAACAAATGCTATGAAAGGTATGCAATAAAAAAACACCAAAAATGTTATTTAAGATTTTAGGATTCTAGTGACTTACTAATGTCAGAAAGCAACCACCTAGCAACGACCCACAGCACCCTAGCAACCATAAAGCAAGGCTCTGCCAACTACCTGCATACTCTTGTCAGTATGCAGTGTCACTCACTGAAAATGTAGAATTTTTTTTGTCTTTTTTTATTTATTTATTTATTTTTATTTCTCTTGCTCACTTTCTCTTCAGAAATGGGCAGTGGGTGTTGTTTGCTCTGTACTTACAGTAGCTTTGATCTGGCTGGTAAAGCAAACAATACTGAACAGGCAGAAGTACTTCAATTCAGTATCTCAGTGAAGTGTTTGCATGCAGCAGATTATTGACTTTGTAAATGTGTGTGTTTGTGTGTGTGCTGCTCAAAGTTGCATTGGACTGGATGGAGAACAGAACGGAATGGAATAGAATAGCTGTTATTGGAAGTTGTTGTATGTACAGCTATGGAGCAATACCAAGTACAGGATTTAAGTGTGTGCAAACGCGATGTCTATTTGTAAAGCAATGCAATGTACAAAACACAATACAATATGATACAATATACAATACAGATACAGATGCTTTAGATGGATTATGAATGGGTAGGAGCAGATAAGGAAGGCCTCAGACCTGTTTCATATACACTTTATCTGTGGTGCGGATTCATTTCAGCGCCTGTATTAACAGGTTGCAGCATTCATACCCAGCATGTGAAAAATGTAGCACACTCTCAACTCAGCTGTAACTTACTCCAGAAACCTACTCATCAACACAACCTTCTGCATTATAGACTTTCATAAAAGAAGTGTGATTGATGCAAATTGCACATGCAGTGACAGGCAACCAGGAAACATGTTACCTTCATTAAATCTAACAAAATCCATATGATTTTAACAGGCTGCAATGTACACTTTGGGAGTTTAGGGGTTAAACTGAATTAAAATAAATTACCATTTAGATGTAAATGTTACCACCCTCCTCATGCAAATGATGATTAGGTTTGTAATAATTCTCATTGGCCCCCTTTCGACAACCATTTTTATTACCAATATTTATATAACACTTTCTAGAATACTCTATTCTGATTGGTCAGTCACACCATCCAGCAGTCTGATTTTTTTCAATACACACTGATTTAATGAAAGCTGCTAGTACCAGTACTGCCTAAAAGTTTTATGTAATAATAATTCATAAGTTATTTAATCTGAAATCAATATATGTCTAATTACTTTTGTGGACAGCAGGTGTAATAAGCAAGACAAGGCAATCATTATCACAAAATAAACTCAAAGTCCTGATCACCCTGTCTGGGTTTATTTAACGGTAATGATCAGCCAACCGGTAATATCCCATGTACATTAATAATGGCGGTTATTAAATGAAATATTCAATGTAGTAACCCAGAAATCAGTATGCAAGCTTTATGTCAGCCTGCTGTTACAGTCACAGCCCTCAGAAGTAGTGGATGAAACAGAACTGATAGATTTTCATATGATAGTTTATTTTGGTATGATAGATTAGGATGCCTCAGCTGCTCTTTGTAAATATATAAACCTGTACAGCGTTAATGAATCGTAACGATGAGCTCTCCTCCTATCTCTTAAATTTACTCCAGTACAGTATCGACACTGTCAGTCTCTCATTAAGCACTTCCTGTGGGATTATCAGGCGTTGATACACACACACACACACACACACACTGTGATTTCCCATTAGACCCCACTAGAGCTTTCATCTCTCTTTTATATTGACTTCTGTGTAAATGAAAGACACACACACAAACACACATTGGAGGGTGAGTTCAGCAGATATGTGGATGAGTGACGGGGCAGACCAACGATGGTGCTGTGATTGATCGAGAGGCAGGAAGCTTGATGGAAAGAGGGTGTGTGACTCAAGCACTGACAGGCACTCATTATCTCTCCCTTACACACACACACACACACACACACACACACACACACACACAGAGCTGCARTGATGTGCTGTAATGTTGTGTTGAGCAGAAGAAGACCAGCACAATGCAGTGACAATCCACCATTCAGAGACACAGTAGACTGTCAAATATACAGTATCTGTTGGTGTATGTAAAAGAGTGTGTGTTAGGAATGGGTACAATATGTAATTAAAGATACTTGGATTACTTGTTTTGTTTTTACTGTATTTCTGTTCTTGCTACTTGTAAGTAATGTATTGACTATAATGGCAATTAGGGTAAAATGATGGTATATATATTTATATATTTATAAAATGATCACCCAGCACAAGTGTGGAATAAACATTGAGAAAATAAGGAGAAAGAGTTCAGCTGTTGAAGTCGATGTTCTTTCCTGATAAAAGCAGATATTTACATTTTTTATGACAACAGCAATGCAGTGCTCTCCAGGGCATGTGCCAGCTTGTGTCAGACCTCTGGGTTTGTCTATATTCACACTTAAGTTCATTTTATGTCTTGTTAATGCACCCTTGTAATATATTACCAACTCATGAATGATTCTTTATCAACAGAAAAGATTCTCTTTAAGCTTTTTATACAGTAGTTTTATTGTATCTTTATTGAACTGTATTTTTTGTCATAGCTGAAGGGACTAAATGGAGTTGTATGTTTGACTTTATCTGTTTCAGCTATCAGCTCAGATGTCTCAGATATTTCTCATAAAAATCCTTAGGCGTTAAGATTAAAACAATTTGACATACATTTACTTTATAAAGGTAAAATATTCATATGACTTTTTCATAAAATACTTTGGTATCATGGTAGATCAAAGCATGGTCTGATCTCCTCTCAAACTCTAGACAAATGTGAGATTATATTACTGTTTTTAGGAGAAAAATTCAGACTTGAGAAAAAGTGTCAAGTACCTCTTTTTTAATATCATTGCTGTTTAAAAGAAACAATCAAGAAATGAATCTCACAAATGAATTTTCTTTCTTCTGAGTGATCTGACAGGGTTTTGCATTGATTTTAGTAACTGGCCAGCCAGCCAGCCAATAAATTCTGCCCAGAGGCCGTACATATGTGAGCTAGAAGCCAATCACAGCGCAGGATTCCTCACCTCGTAATGTATTGCCATAGCGACAGTGAACTGTAGAATTCGATGACAGTCCATTAGTGCCTCCTAAATGTGACTAATTACACTCGGGTGTAAACTCGGCCTTTTATTTGGCTGCCCTGTTTGGTGGAGCTGTAATAAAATATATCAAACTCTAATTAGCAAGCTAAAACTCGTAGAGATGTAGGTTGCCCCCCACACATACACACTGAAAAATACAAACAAAGCTATTCTACAGACTACTGTTTTACCAGCAGTTATGTATAAAAGCAAGAACGCATATGTTTTTTTGCATTTACACACATTCACAATGAAATGAGCAAGCAGGGACAGAATAGAAATATACATTAAGTCAGGTTTCTGGCATTGACGCTGTTTATTGTGTTATCAGCAATAATTTTATATTAAAATATATCTAAATGAATAAAAAGTGCATTTTGTAAGTCCTTCGTCTGGTCAATTTTTTTTTAGTTTTTTACTATTTCAATCACCTTTTTGCCTTTACTAGTTCATTTAAATGATTTTCCAGTGTCACAAATTCTTACCGTGAAAATACTGTAGTTCCTTATTTAAAGGGTTCATAAAAGCTGAATTGCACAGTATTGATAAGAACAATCAGATTGCTGTGTAAAGTAATGTTAGATGGAGTACAGCACGTCACTCCACAGGACATGTCAGCCTCTCATTTATTCATCACCTCACAACTAGGGCAGGTGGAATTTGAACTTATTACAGGGACAATCCTGTGAGATTAAAGCGAGGTTAAGTGCCTCGCTCAAGGACACGATAGTGATGGATTGTGATTGGCTCCCTCTGGGAATCACAACCCACAACTTTTCTGGTTACCAGCTTTGGGAAGTTTTAACTGCTATACCTCACAGTTCGATCTGATGCGGTCAGTAATACTGTAACAATTTTCGAGTTGTGGCATCATACATTTCACATTTTTATACATTTTCACATTAAGTCCAACCACACCTACACACAGGTATCACACAAGCCGTTGTCCAAATCGTCAGATACAAGTGAAGGGGATAGACGTCTGTCTGAGTATTCGCTAGCTGTACTGGCAGCTTCTGTCATTCAAAAATCTGTCAGAGACAGCCAAACCCATAGCCAGCAGCAAGCTGTTGGTTCTTTTCCATGAGTGTGACAGGTTTATGCATCTTTTACTTTCATTTTCCACACTTATTTTGGTCCCGGCTGCGTGCAAATGCGCGTGTGCAAGTCCTGTTCGGTACACGTGCCTCTGTGGGTTGGTACATCGTTTCAGCATCAGCAGAAAACACAAGGCCTCATGGGATTTCCATCACACCTTGCTGACAGCCATTCCCACAAAGCGCTGTGTGTTTCTAAATGGTTCTCTGCCCCTGCTGTGAGTGATGCGTCCTCATTAGCTAGTGATTGCTGGTTATGTAATGCCACATGATGAAGCTCAGGTGTCTGAGGGAAGGTGATGTGTGAGGAGAACGAGAGAGGTCACAGAGTGAATAGTGGAGCTTTTATTGTTGCAGGCTTAGAAATAACCGGATTAGAGAGAGCATCCACAATTACTTACAGACACACACAAGGCATGTGTAGCCCGGTGTGGGGGCAGCTTCAGTATTTGTGGTTCTAACGTGGTCGATCAGACTGCTGTGGGTGTCAAAACTGTGTTTGCAGCAGCTGTCTTAAAGAGATAGTTATGCTTAAAAATGCAAATTGTGGTGCCATTTGCTCACCTCATGTTGACTTTATAGCAGTGAAAAGACGAGAGATGAGAAAGAGAGAGAGAGAAAGAACATTTGTTTGCCATTTAATTAGGTAGTAAAATAGACATGGTTACCTTGGTTACACCTGGTT
>JAZGTK010012487.1:0-14901 GCA_036877625.1 Ambastaia sidthimunki
GCTTTTTATGCAGGTGTCCCTATTCAGGACATCTGCGACGCTGCGGGATGGTCCACTCCACTAACCTTTGTCAGGCACTATGGCCTTGATGTCCGAGCCACTCTCGGCTCTTCTGTTCTCTTGCCTTAATTCTGTCCAAATTACACAGAGGGCAGGGAACCTCTGTGTCAGGTTATGTATGTAACCCTTGTTCCCTGAAGGGAACGAGACGCTGCATCTCTTCCCATACTTCCGGTACCCCTTGCCCGCGTTCGCTTCATTCACTTGGAGCTGGGGAGTGCTCTAACGCACGTGCTTTTATAGCTTCCTGGTCGTGACTTCACGACTAGGTGGGGGCCTGTGACGTAAGCGCCCCGTAATTGATTGTGCGACAAGTGTTCAGAGCGCATATAAGCTGATGGCTTTCCCATAGCGTTTTCTGACGCAGCGTCTCGTTCCCTTCAGGGAACAGGGGTTACATACGTAACCTGAGACGTTTTTACTGTATAATTACTGCAGTTGTTTAAACATTTAAAAGTAAATTAAATACAATAGTATTAGTTGCCAAAAACACACACCACTGGTCTATATTGTTTTTTAAACTGTAGAATTACTTCAGTCTTTTATTATGTAATTCAGTGTCTGTCTGAGCTGCCCTAAAGTTCAAGCATATTAGTAAGACCATGATTGACAGCTATCACAGATATCATTCAGTAGGTAACTGTCAATGCTTTTATCATTGCTGAGAAGTCATTACCTGGAAGCTGCTAAGCGCCTTAAGAATGTTAATACAGATTATGTCCATTGATCATTGAAATCCCTAAATAATACAAAAGGTATGAATGCCCTTTCCAAATCACTCATAACTTATCCATCCAAAATAAGGACCTCACGATGAAAGATATAGCTTGATCATGATTTTTTAATTCACTACTGAGCCGTAGAGGGAAAACAAAAATAAAAAAAATCTGATGTAAACAAGTATTCTGTTATTCTGGTGTATCTGTCAACTTCTAGTTTTACATCACAAAAACATTCTTAAAAAGAAGGCCCAAGTGACTAATGTCACTGAATTTTCCAACCTTTAAAGACACCATGAGATGGTTTGACAAATGCGATTTTATGTTTTGTGGTGAAACAGAAAGATTGAATAGAACATACCAAAACTTTTGTCTGTTGTTCCTAAACAGCTAACAAACCTGATACTGCTTGGCAGAAGGTTTTATTTTGAGAGAGAAACACTGAGTGTCACGAACTACATTACCCAGAACCCTGTGCTGGGACACGCCCCCTTCCAGGTGGTGGCCATCTTGTAATCACATGCTCTCTATATAAACTCACCTCTGTCATGAACATGTTGCGAAGTCTTGTTTTGCCTCCAAATGAACATCACTGAGCATTTCTTCATTGTTGGATATTTTGTCTATTACCTTGGATTGCTTCTCATTGTTGATTGTTTGCTGCCTGCCCTGACCCCATTGCTTGGAACTGTTAACGATTTGGATTACTTTGTTGCTCTTGTTTGCCTGTGTTGACCCCTGCCTGTTTCACGCTGTTTTGTGTAATAAAATGCTGCATATGGATCTATCGTCCCTGAGCATTCGTTACACTGGGAGTAATTTATTTTACTAACATCTGTGTAGTGTTAGCATAATTTTAGTCTACTTTCCAAGCAGGTAAAGAGTGTACATTTTATATATGTAGCTTTTAGGAAAACACAAACACACAGATGGTCACAAAGACACATAAACAGTCAAGAACTAAAATTTACAAAAGTTTGATGAAACCCCTTGAGAAGCACCATTGAGACAAAAACGATGTTATATTACAATATTACTATTATTATAATCATTATCATTATTGGCCAAGCCCCAAAGGGGAGCTGTAGCCCCTATTGGAATTAGGTGCCAGCCTGCAGCCCCTGTTGGAATTGTTAGAATTGTTACAGGACACTCGATAGCATGCCTGAAGGTACTTGAGAAGTTTGAAGACAGCGCGCCATAGCATTCATTACATATAAACGCTTATAATGTATGAATATTTTGTCTTACTGTCACACCCCTGTCAGACTGTTTTGGTTTAGCTTTGTTTTCTCCCACCATAATCTGTCTGTTTGGTTTCTCCCCTTGTTTATGCCCATATTTGGTTTTCCTGTTCCTGTTTAGTTAATTCCCTCCATCTGTTTCTGATTAATTAGTTTGCTATTTAGTTTGTTTCATGCCCTCTCCGTTGGTCCAGTTTTAACTATTGTTATGGTTATGTGTATGGGTGTTCCACATTTCCTGTTTCCTTGATTGGATATATATTAAACACGTTTGGATTGTATTCAACGTTGTTGTCTCTCTTTCGCTCCAGAAGCCCGTGCACGTTAGCGTGACACTTACATTGTGTCATTGTATTCCCTGGATTATGCCAATTCTGTTGATATGTCAGTTGTCATTTTCTACCATTTTGTTCATCTGTTATTTTAATGCATATGAAAATCTGTTTATTCGCTACTCCAAATCTGATCTTTAAACCGAGCCACATGTACATAATTGAACAGATTTTCAATATTTGCTACCGTTCTCTAGAACTACCTCTCCAAAGTTGAACATGCCTGTGTTTGTTCTTATATGCTGATTAGCTTAGCTTATTAATGGGTTAGCCGGTTAACCAGCTGTCATTCTTTTCAATGTGGCTCTTGGCTATTGGGCTGACTCTAAGCTACGTTAGCAGCTAAATTAGCCTGCCATCTACATGCTAAGTAATGATTTTCTGTGTTCATTCTTACCTCAAAAGCACTCTTTGGCAGCTTGGCGACACAACTTGCCAAGCCATGATCCCAAAACCTTTCAGGGTGTGGATTTAAAATCAGTGTGGCACATAAAGTTGTTGTCACACCCCTGTCAGACTGTTCCGGTTTTAATTATTGTGATGGTTATGTGTATGGGTGTTCCATGTTTCCTGTTTCATCCTTAAGTCGTTTGGATTATCTATACTATCTATATTAAAGAGTTTGTTGGAGAACTCAGTGGTTTTGTCCCTTGCTCTGGAAGCCTGTGCACATAGCGTGACAGTTGTGTAATGTGCTTTTACAATTTTAAATACTTAAATATGTAGGTAGATTGATGTACTAAACTTTCATACTCTTGGATTAGAAATAAGAATGTTTTTGTTCGTTCTGTTTTCATTCTCACTGTATGTTCATTTCATTTTGACTTCATTCTCGCCTGCACTTCTGTGCCTCTGTTTTTTATGTATGTTCTATTTGTGTTGTTTTTGTTCTTCTGGCTCTGCATTGCACTGGCTAGGCCCTGATAATCTGTACTTGCAGCTATATTTATTTTTTTCCCAATGGGAGTTTATGGCAACCCTATGAACTGTACAATTCTGAAATTTGGCACACCTGTAGTGGTGGTTCTCAATAATAATCTGATCAATTTTGGGGTCTTTAGGACCACCACCAGTTCAAATATTCATTTCTCAAATGGCTATAACTTCTGACTCCTTTAATCTTCAAAAGAATAAAACTTAGTAGATCTGATTTGTCTCATCATAATTGTCACATTCCATATGCAACCATCATCTTCTTTCAAAAGTCATAATGTAGCAAACTTAACAATGTTAACCCCAAATTGTTCTGGAGGCTCTTTCTCAACGATTCTTTGATTCTAACCAGTTTGTTCTATTGCTACCTTTGCTGTTCCAAAGTTACATGGCTCCCATTTTGGCTTTTTCTTGCCCTGAATAATCTTCCCAGCAGCATGTGTGCCAATTGAGTGGTGTGACATGCTAAGGCCCAAACCTAGAACCTTTCATGATGTGGGTTCACAGTGTGGAAAGAGCTGTTGCCAGAAATGGTGTGAAAATTGCAGCAGTTTAACATGCAGTTCATTTATATAAAAAATGTGAAGAGTATTTTGTACTTTTGTAGAGGCTTAGACTGTTCAGTAGGATACACTTTGATGTGATTGCTATCTTTGTTCTGCATACTGTATGTGTTGTGTTTTCTGTGCTTGCTCTCTTTGCGGTGCCCTTTCAGGGGCTTGACCCAGCATTGCTGCTTGGAGCAATATTTGTTAGTATTATTGTTCTTCCCCAATGGAAGTCTATGGCAATGCTATGAGCCATACATAGGAAAATTATTAAATTTACACTTGTAGTGCTGGTCCTAATAGTAATCTGTCTAACTTTGGGGTCTCCTGGGCTGCCAGTCCTAACCTCCAGTACAAAAATTCACTTTTTTTAAATGACTATAACTTTTGAGTGAACAGCATTTTTTTCATTGTTTTTTGTTCAAAAACTACAGTGTTGCAATCTTAATGATGTTGGCCCAAAATTGGTTCAGAGGCTGCATCTCAGCCATTCTTTGATCAATCATTGCTAAACTTGGGAAACTTCACTGGCAAGTCGATTTGGGGGTATGTACCAATATGTGCCACCCACATGTCATGAGACTTACAAAAACTTTATTTTTGCTTGTAATTTTTAATCACAATCTTGGTGTCTATGGATTCCTTGGGTCATGTCATATCTGTCGACTCTAATTTTAATGGGAACTGATGAACTATTTTTCTGCCATTTGGAAATGTGTCATAAACTGTGGTATCTTTTAATACCTTGACATATCTACACAAATTTTGGTAGGGGTCCTCTACAGCATGTCCTAAGGGTACATGAGAAGTTTGAAGACAGCACCACTTAGTGTTCATAAGATATAGCCTAACACTTTTTACAAAAACATACCTTTTGAATTTTTCTGTGTCATTATATTCTTTGGTTAATGCCGATTCTGTTGATATTTTTATTGTCATTTTACACCATTTCGATCATCTGTTAATTTAAAGCATATAAAAATTAAATGATCATCACATTCCATATCTTAAATTAAGATATAAAAATAGGACTGCCCATTACAGTAGCAGATATTTGCATCTGTACAGTTGCATTTTTTACTACTCAAGAAGTGCATTTATATGCAAATTTCTTGAGCTGACTCTCTTCAGTTGAGTCTCACTTGAACTACTAAACTTTGGCAGCTGTGTGAACACTATGTATTAATTTGGACAGAAACAACCAGCTTGTTAAAACAATTATTAGAAATTGTGATCATGATTGCAATATATGAAAAATAAGGTGCTTTTGTATGTCAAAACAGAGTTGTCATCATGTCTTTACAGATGTTGGGATCATCTAAAATCTTTGTAGGATCCTGGATCAAATTGAAGCTGACAAAATATCTAGTACACCAATCACAACAGAGAAACTGAAAAGAAATGTAAAATAATTTTAATGTCCTAACATGATAAGGAATGCTATTACAGAATTCAAAGGTGTCAAAAGCAAAAACGCTTTCATTCCTTTAGTTTACTTAGATATCTTAGGCACTACCAAAAGTCCAGAGTTTTCTAGTTTTTAAAACTCATCGATCCCTGAAATGGGCTTGGCCCTGTGTTACTGCTTGCAACCATACATTGGAAAGTTATGAAATTTGGGAGAGACTGGTTTAAAATGTTACTGGACCAAATTGGAAGTTTTTAATTCAAACCCTGTAGCGCCACCAACAGTTTAAAATTTCACTCATGTTTATGCTCAAAACTTTTGACTTGTAAGTTCTAAAAAAATTTTTTTAATGCAATTGTTAACTCCTTCCAGCACGTTTGTCCAATTTGCACAAAATTTGGTCATCTACTCACAGTCCAGATTAAAAGTTATTAAACCATTTTCGATCGGCCAGACGTATAGTGTGTGAACAAATTTGACAACAGGCACAAAATGAGACAGAAAAAAAAACTATTTTTGCTTATAACTTTTCAATGCTTTATCATAAAGACATGAGATTTCCTCAAGAAATCTCTCCATAGATTCCTTGAGGCATGAGTCTAACAATATCCAATTTTTCCTGGTCGGCCATTTTGGGCATTTTGACTTTTGTCATAAAATGTTGTATTTTATAAACACACAAACATATTACAAAACTCTGTGGTTCATCGAGAACATGTTCTGAAAGGACTCGTAAAGTTTGGTCAAGAGATATAATGAAATGTATGAAAATTCTTATAACATTCAACAAAAATTCAACATTGTCATTTAACCTGTATCATTAGATTTTGTTTTTATACAGATTTTCAAAAAATTTCTTTTGTACCTTTTTTGGGCTTGATCTTGTAATTGCTGTTTGCAGTTGTATTTATTTATTATTATTAATATTAATAAGGGTTTAATTTTTTATCAAAAAGTTTAGTTGAAGATGATCAAATGAGTACTGCTTAACCTCTAAATAGTATCTTCCTAAGCTAAGTAATTGACCTGTTGACAGATGTGACCTAAGTAACATCTGTTGGTGCATCTATTTCAGAACTTTAGTTTGCATATTAGCAAACTTATCTTCCAGATAGCCTTGGTAGTAATAGATTTGGCCCAACATCTTAAACCCTGTATTAATTTGTTATTGTTGTATTATGTTTTTTTCTACTTCAATTATTTGAAGCTTTAGAAAAATCTTTAGATGGTGAAGTTAGGCCACACTGATTCTTCATCAGAAGGTGAGGAGGCGGCAGTTCCAACCCTTGACTTTCATCTTTCTGAACAAACGTCTTGACTTAAATGGCGTTATCTACACAATAAAACTATAAACTTTAGCTCTTGGCTATTTACTATTTATTTATTAGTAAGAAACCAGTGCACGGTACATCCGCCCTGTTTTGTCAAGGCTAACAATTATTTCTAACATTTACTTTAATGTTAGTGTTCGAAACATGACACACCTACTTAATGAACAAATTACAATTATTTTACTATTATAATGATTACAAGTTTTACATACTATAGCTTGAATGAAGCACCGTATATAACTGCGACAAATAACAATAACAATAATGTCGACAAATATATTTTCCCCTCTCTTGTAGTCTCACAAATTTCATCTTCACAAGACCACATACTGTAACATAACGGTATGTTATGACAGTATCCCTATACCACAAACACTATCCGTTAATTTTAAGAAATTAGAAAAAAATCCATAGAAAAAGCAGTACCAGTCACCGCACATAACACATATACCTATAAAACGTTCATATACGATACTAACTACATGTTAGGTTCGGCCATTGCAATATTTTCCTACCTCAAAGGAAGATGAGCGATTAGAAAAGCCCATAGAAATATCTTGACTGTGATCGTGGGTATGGCCATGGCTTTCAGGCAAGTCGAGCATAAATGAAGAGAAGCCATGATCACCATCGTCCTCTCTCTTCACGCAGATGGACGTGTCCCTCTTTATTTACTGCCTTTCTTCGCTATGACACATAGCAGATCGCGTTTGCTTTCGCGTCTAAGAGCCGTTATTGCGACGCAATGAAGCCGTCACAAAAAATCAACTAAATGGAGGCGAGATTCCAGCTATATGGAAGCAATGGCAGTGTCTGAAAATCAGTGCAGAAGATAAACAAGATCTCTCTGGGTGCCTTTAGGTCCAGTATATCTGGTAAACGTGTGAAACCAAATTAAGTGTAGGGTCAAAAAAGGATCTGATGCACGCCGCTGCAGCACACAACAACACATGCGTGGTAGAGATCGAAACAAAGCTCCCATGCTTCTATTAATAAAGCCCTTCCACTATATTCAGATCCTACAACATGCATGAGTGTTTGCTTTGTGTATTAGCTTTTTTGTTTTGTTTGTTAAATAAATTACCTGTTATGTTATTGAATGTTACTTGTCTACAGAATATTTCTGAAATAAAATATCTGAAATATTGTTTTTTCTATTTAAGCTATTCTGCTATTTTAGCACTTAAACACAACAGGCAACAACATTATGATAACTACACTAACGTTTAAAAAACACGTAAATGTGTGAAATCTAGTTTAGTTTGTAACTGTAGAATGTTTACTGTTGCCAGGCAACGTAACAACTTGGCATTAAAAATGTATTATTTTGTCACAAGCGTGTCTTTATCGGAGTTATACAACGACTTCTAACGGTTTAAAATTCGAAAATATAAAATCTGAACGATAGTCTATTTTATAAAATGTATTATTACGTAGATTATAATACATGTACATAATATTAATAATAATCATGTATTTATAATATTAATGTATTTATCGCAGTTTGTGTTAACATTATTCAAAATATCAATAAAATAAAGTATTAAAGGGTCTGTGTAATTTAGTTGAGTGTTTAAATCACTGATGTGTGTGTGTGTGTGTGTGTGTGTGTGCTTGTACATCTATCTTTGTGAGCACCAGTGTGAGCAGTTGTACCATTGGAGTGAGGACGAAGAGAGTAAAGTGAGGACATTTTGGCCGGTCCTCACTTTCTGATTTTCCTTTAAAATACAAAAAAAATAAAAAAAATAAAATGCTGTGTGTAAGAGAGAGAGAGAGACAGTCGTGACAGCACAGGAAACTCTCATGCGTCACAGGATGAGGAATAATAAGAGACAGTGTGTTAATTCTACGTGTTGTACCAACCTTTGCTGTTGAAACATATTGAGTCTAACTGATTTAAACCACAGGATATAGACATCTATGACAGCGCCCATTTAAGGTAGAAAAGAACACTCTCTTGGTTGCATTCTAGCACCATGGACAGCTCCTTATATCTCCTCCTCTGTAATACATTTTTTCTCTGGTCTAACTAACATTGACTAACATTTTCTTCTTGACATCTATGGCAGCCCATAGAACCTTTTGGTAAAAAGTTGTAAAATTTTGCAAACAGAAGAGGACCATCTTAAATGTTACTGGACCAAATTTGGTGTCTCTACCTCAAACTCTTTAGCACTACCAATTGCCCATCATGTTTATTATCATAACTTTTGACTTGCAAATCCTAGAAACAAAATACTTTTTTCTTATTCCTTGTCTTATGCCGATTCCTGAAATTTTTCTGCCATTTTGAAGTTTCTGATAAACTTACTTTTTTACTCCTTCTACGGCATTTGTCTAATTTTCACAATATTTGTTAAATAGCATCTATAAAGTATAAAGTATAAAGTGACATGTTTTTGTTAGATATGGTTACCCATAACCGAAATGTGACCTCTGCATTTAACCCATCCTTCGTGAGGAGTGAACACACACTGCAAGTCGTGAAGACACACACACCCGGAGCAGTGTTCAGCTATCACTGCAGCGCACGGGGAACAACTGGGGGTTAGGCGCCTTGCTCAAGGGCACTTCAGTTGCTACCTGCCGGGGCTAAATCGAACTAGCAACCTACTGATTACAAGCCCGACTCCTTAACCAGTAGACCACAACTGCCCCACAAATCTAGAGACAGTGGTGATAAAAAAATTATTAAAAGTTTTTTTAATACGCTTCTAGTATACCACTTTAATGAATTTCAAGGCGAGCATGCCAAAATGGATATGAGGCTGTATCTTCTGCCTTATTATCTATGTCTGCTATGCGTATTGTCATCTTGTGATTTATCACTTCTTTGTTTTCCTCATAATGTAGGCCGATTTGGACAAAAGCGTCGTCTAAATGCGTAAACGTAAATCTTCACAAAACATTTGTGTATTGACATGAAACATCACAGGCATGACCTGAGTGAGCATGCATAGTTTCATCACAGCGCCATGCACTTGTTCAGAGATTTGAAATATGGCTACTTTTGCTAATGACTTTGGCCTAAAATCGTGAGAGTGGTCTCTTTAGATTCCTGGAGGCATGCCGAGTCAAAAAATATTCAATGTTCCTTGGTTAGCCGTTTTGTTGTTGGCCACATTGAATTTTGCCATAATATCTTGCAAACACAATTGTGTATCTTTATGAAACTTGATAAGGTCTATCATCGTCATTGAGGGTACAAAGTTCGAAGCCATAGTTAACACAAGTTATAACAAAATTTACAAAACTGCTTATGACGTTTGATTATTTGGCTTTATTGCCATTTTTAGATTCCCCGGCTTATGATAAATGCTATGATACCAATTTTTTCACAGGTGACAGTTCTTCCGTTAGATTTGCACAAAATCTACTACATTGCATTATGTTTCTAATGGATTATCTAATGTTATGTTATCCATAAGCTAAGTGAGACATTGTGTCTGCATGGTTCATCTGCTTCTTTTAGCCATGGGCATCAATATTATAGGAAACAGTTATAATTCATGCCCCTGCCCTCTTTTTTCACCCAACGTTTGTGGTGGATGCTAAGTATTAATGCTCAGCATTAAGGTTAGCCATATGAAATGCTGTGCCTCAGGTCATGTTTGATTTGCTGGTTTAAATTGCAGTGCATCCCCAAAAACACAGAGCACATGCATTAATTCTTATATAATCTGTTAGGTTATCAAACATTTAACTCAAGTAAGCTTCAGCAACTCTCATCCGAGATTATAATATTGTTGCTGTGTTCTGAGGTTACATATTGACATTTTGAGAATTTTATTCACCTACCTAGGATTGAGGGAAAAAACTAAAAAGTAAATATGTTGATAAAGGATGAATTTGTTTATTACATGCTTCTGGACAGAATTTAGGACTCAAGTTTGGAAATTGGATGGTTGTTTAGATGTTTCTGGACAAAATTGGTCCTTTGAAAGAACTGCCCACTAATTACTTTTGCTATGTCAAACAGTGTTCAGTACTGCAAATGTGTGTACTCCCTAAGGAAATAATGAATAATTTCTGAAAAAATGACATGTTGGTTTCAGACAGAAGCAGAAAAAAAAGTTGTGCAATATGCATTCAAAGCATATTTTCAGGATGTGAAAGTGACTTGAAATAAAAGTTATAGCCTTCCGGTCATAGGGTGAAATGTACGATTAGCTCCATTAAACCTTAGATAAGGTTTCTGCCAGGTTTAGGGAATAGGTAAAACTGTATTACTCCCCAACCTGTCTGGGTACCTACTGACGTTTAAAGTTTATATAACAGACCATTTGTTACACATTTAAATGTTTAAAATGTAACAATGTTTATTATGTATTACTTTCTGGTATACTTATATTCAACACAATAAATTACTACTGAAATCCAGTTGTGTTGTCAATGACTTAATGAAAGCTATGATAAAATCCTACCAATATGGCTTCCAGTTAATTACAAAATCAATGCAAGTTGCTTTAGCTTTTTAGAGCTATAAATAAAGTGTGGTTTCCTACAGCAGCCCAATATGTAGAGTTAATTAAATTAACCTTTAAGGTAACTAAGTTACCATTCAAAAATTGGTAAACACTGTGGCGCACAGTATTGTTCTGCTTGCCTGAGCATCCTGGCCAACTTAGCACAACAACACTGTCCTAACTAATTGCAGGGGGGTAGAAAAAGTGTTTAAGACAGCTGTCTTAAAACTGTTATTATGTAACAGTTTTTTAATTTAATTCAACTTAGTTATTTACATTATTTTCACATTTAATGCAGTGCTTGGTTCAGCTCAACATTAAAGCTCAATTTTACATTTCTTGTGTGTCTGCATGTGATAGTTGTGGAAGTAGGGCATTTGCATGGTCCTCGTGCTATTGTCATACAAACCAACACATTTCTGCTGCTTTTAAAAAATGTTGTAAGAGGTTGTAAAGAACACCCATTGGTATCTCATGTGTTCTGTTATTCCTCAGCGCTTTTGTAAAGGTTTTCTCAATTAATTACAATTTTGTTTAATCGACTCTATGGCCAGTTCTAATCTGACTTAAATTTTAAATGAAATTTACGTTAGTGGTTCCAATTATAAATCATACTTAGCAATAGAGATACACACAGTATTGTGAGAAAATGCTTCCCTGGCATTAGAGACACACAGCAATTGTGTGGGAAGTTCTGGTTACAGAAGGCTTCCCTAGCCACCATATGTATACACAGAGGAGACAAAGCCAAAAATTTGATGGTCAGTTTAGGGTTTGGTCGGCCAGTTTCTCGTGGCCTGAAACTTTCCCTATTCCTGCTAAGGGAGAAAGGCATACCCTTAACAGAAGTGTAGATTATCCCTTAGGTTTTCACCCTGTAATATGTTTTATCATTTAATCTTAGAAATTAGAAAGTTTTACCCATCGCACCATGACATATAAAATGATACCAAACATGAAAGTGGAACCTCAATAACAGCACAATGTATGTTGCACATATATGTTTAGTCAGCTCCATGATCTGAACCTAAAGAGAGGAAGGTGAGTGAGAAGGGAGGGGGGTAGGCAGAGGTAAAACTGAGGTCATGTCCTGGGTATCAGCACCTCATTGGAGGAAACATGAAACAATATTGTTGGGAACCTAGTTTTGCTGTTTTATGATACATTTTTGCAAATGAACCCAGTGCGTTTCTCTGAACACAGGCTGCACCCTCATCAATTTCACATATAAATACCTGCACTTCATTCACTTAGCGACTGGTCTTGTCAACCACCACAATGTGTTGCCACCCAACCACTTACCTGTTATCTTTACTCTCCATTCAGAAATGCTTCACCTTCTGCATTTCTCATCAGTCTTCAGCTCATGGTTCACCTATCCGGCAATATAAATCAATTACAGACTGCTATTCATGTTTACTCATATTGCCATATTTACCTCTCTTATAAAGCTACATATAAATTATGCTATTATGCTACATATATGTTACATATAAATAAAGTTACATATAAATAAATGTATGCATAATAGTTGAACATCATACTCTCATATAGTGGAACACCTTGCTGTCATTCAGAACATTGCTGAAGGAAGCAAAAAATGCTGATAATACTGAGTGCTGATAATAGTTATTTATAATTTTATATTGATTTAATGCGGATGACACAGATCAAAAACGTGGAAATAGCCTCCTTCATGGATAACAGCTTATTTCCCACATCATAATTCTTTTCAGCAGACGTTAGTTTTTTGGAGAAAAAGGCACATGGATGGAGCTTACCAGGATTGCCATGGCGTTGTGATAAAACAGCTCCCAAACCACAATTAAATGCGTCAACCTCCACTACAAACGGTAGACTGGGATCAGGATGTTTCAAGATGGGTGCTGTGGTGAAACTGGTTTTCAGGTCAGTAAAGGCCTTGATGGCTTCAGGGTTCCAGGGTAGCTTTCTTGGCTTGCCTTTGAGGAGAGAGGTTAGTGGGGCTGCAATGGTGCTATAGTTACAGATAAATCATCTATAAAAGTTAGCAAATACCAAAAAACGTTGCAAATCCTTGACTGTTGTGGGTTGTGGCCATTCAGTGACTGCACGTACCTTGGTGTCATTCATTTCGACTCCTTGGTGGCTGATGTTATATCCTAAAAAGGATGTGTTTTACATGGAACTCACATTTTTCCAACTTGATATATAATTGATTTTCCTGCAAACGTGCAAGCACTGCCTTGACCTGATGATCTTTGAATAAATAAGAATGTCATCAATATAAGCGACCACAGACTGGTTGAGCATATCTTTGAACATTTCATTTATAAAAGATTGGAAAACTGCTGGAGCATTGGCAAGTCATAAGGCATCACCAGATATTCGTAGTGCCCCCTAGAGGTTAGAAATGCTGTCTTCCGTTTATCTCCTGCTTTAATGCATATCAGATTGTATGCGCTTCTCAAATCTAACTTGGTGTAAATTGTCGCCTCACGTAATTGTTCCAGAGCTGAAGGGACTAGAGGTAGTGAATATCTGTATTTGACCGTTACATTGTTTAGCCCTCTGTAGTCAATACAAGGTCTCAGACCTCCATCTTTTTGTTCTACAAAAAAAACCCTGCCACTGCTGGTGAGGTGGAGGGGCGAATGAAACCTGAATTGAGGGCCTCCTCAATATATTCCTCCATGGCTTGGGTTTCATTTCTGGAGAGAGGGTAGATCTTGCTTTTGGGAGGCATGGCGTTAGGTAAGAGTTCAATGGCACAATCTCCAGGTCTGTGAGGCGATAACTGAGTTGCTTTGGTCTTACTAAAGATTTCCTGAAATGCTGCATACTGCCTGGGTACTTGGATTTTCTTATCTGTGGTAGGGTTTTCGATAGTGGTGGTTAAACACAGTGCAGAAGGTAGAGTATTTAAGCAATGACTGAAACAATGACTATGATTCAAGCTCGTTATTGTGCCATGATAGGGTAGGACCATGCAGTGCTAACCAGGGGTATCCAAGGATAATTTCATATTTGGGTGTTGGAATTACATAAAAGGATATGGTTTCTTGGTGGAATAGGCCGATGCGTAACTGAATAGGGATGGTTCTATGTGTAATTCCATCACCAATGGGAGAGTCATTAACAGAATTGAATTTAATGGGGGGCACCAAGGGGACGTTTTGGATATTATGTTTAATGACTAGTTCTTGATTGATAATGTTCAGAGCTGCTTCAGAGTCAATCAACGCTGTAAAATAGAACATAACTGAGTGAGTAGTAATCTGGACAGATAACTTGAATGCAGATGGCTTAATGGAGGGTGAACACTCACTTACCCGGGTGGTGGTGTTGAGGTATCTCCCGGGTTTACGTGGGCATGTAATGTTGCGGTGGCCTGTTTCACCGCAATAGAAGCATAGGTTAAGTTGTCAACGACAAGCCCTCTCTTCCTCTGTAAATTTCGTAAATCCCAACTGCATCGGTTCTTAAACAAAGCGGCTTGGGACTCTGGAAGATGGTGAGTAGATGGTGGCATATGTGGGACATTTTTAACAAAACGTTAAACAGGCAATGGTCAAGGCAGGCAGCAATAATCAAAAACGTGGAACAGGCAATGGTCGAGGCAGGCAGCAATAATCAAAAATGTGGAACAGGCAATGGTCGAGGCTTGGTATGCAGGTAAGAACACTGGCAATACTTCGCAACGTGCACATGTGTGCACGCTGCTTTAATAGTCCCAAACAGGAAATGACACAAACAGGAAACAGGAACAGGAAGCAGAAGGAGCAAACAGTCAATACTCTGGTGATGGCTCCCTCTGCTGGCGTGGCGGAACAGGGCGTGACGTTACACAAAAGCATAATGTGATTACTTGCAGCTAT
>JAZGTK010012488.1:0-14900 GCA_036877625.1 Ambastaia sidthimunki
TGTGTGTGTGAGCATGTGAACATGTGGTTCATATTTCCACATTGTCCACATGGCCATTCTGCCCATCTGTACTGCTGCTTGCTGTATATAGGAGGCGCTGTGGGACTTTGACTCTAAACCACTCGATCCCGTTCTCATCTCATGCTTTTTCTATTTAGCTATAACATTTAACCTCTCTCTTTTGTTCACTGTTTGTCATGTCCATCAAAGTAAACTTTTTTAAAAAAGTGTTTTGAATGGTTACATTTCTTTTGCATTTTAACAAAGTATTCTGCAGCTTCAAAGGCAACACAAATACAATGTGAGTAAAGCTCTAGTAAATATTACTGGAGAACATAACGTAATGCTACAGCAGCCATTGTATTCATACTGTATCCATTGTTTGTTCAGACTGCCACATTTTTAGAACATTAAATAAAGAATCATAACATTGTGTGTATTGGGGTTAATGAAGCTTTATTAATTAAAAATGTGTAGGCTTTTTAAGTTCCACTTTTTTGTTTGTGTGAATTATCCTCTAGTTTATAAAAGTGGCTTTAACTTTGGTAGGTATATTTGAGATAATAATATTTTCTTGAGTGTCACATGTAGTTTGTGCGCAAGTGAAAGGGTGTGGCCTTACCCAGACTCATTTTAATTGGTAGATTCTCTGTGCTGGCTGCCTCCACCAGTTGCCTCCTTACCTCCATCACCACCTCCTTTTGCTTAGCAACCAGCATTGTGTCCCACAGCAACCGCGTTGTGGCAGACCTGTGGAAAACAGACTAGATAATCAGTAATCAGTCTTTTTCATTGATAAACATAACACATAAAATTACAAATGCCATTACAAATGCCAAAGAAGAAACAATTTCACAATCCAAAATATCAGTGACTTGTATTTAATTCTCTTAAAAATTATACCAAATTGATCTAGAAACAATTTTTTTAAGTTCTTTTTTGGTCAAGTGTTTAGGAATGTACACAATTCAAGTCGTATTGTTTCAAAACTACAAGCATACACACACATAAACAGTAAGTGAAACTGTGGTGATAATTTGTCCCTATGGGGTCACAAAAAAACGCTACAAAGCCAAAAGCACCATTGGAAGTTTCACAACAGTCTTTCTATTACCAAACAATTTACTACTACTGATACAACTGACACAAAAGCTTTTGATGTAGGATCTTGCAGAGTAAGAACCTGAAACCTTTTGGTTGAAATTTTTTTTCTGTTGACTAGTAATCAATTTCTTTCTCTTATTCATTAATCCGCAATGCAGTTCTCGTCTGCAGTAACTTATCATCATTATTCAGCAAGCAGTTCTCATTAAATAATTGATCAATTCTCATGACATGTCCTAATCAGACATCATCATTATGCTCTCATCACTGGCTCCTCCTCTTCCTGCCATAAATCAGCTCTTGGATTGTGTGTGTGTGCGCTTTCCAGCTTAAATGCTGCCCATGATATTAATAAAGCAGTGGAAATTTTACAAACACTTGATCAGATGATTTTTAAATTAAAATTCAATTCAGGTTTATTTATATAACTCTTTTCACAATGTTGCATTGTTGCCTTTACATATGAAAAAAAGCACAGAAAAGAAAAACAATAACATATATAGAATACATGGTATTATTGAAAAGTTTAGGCTTCACATGTGAATATACTTATGTTTTCATTACAGCATTGCAAAACGTTTAGAATAACAATCTAAGCAAAAGTTCAAATTAACATGCATTTCAGAATTTCTTAGTGTTTTGTATTTTCCCCTTTTGCTTTAATGACAGCTGGCATGGACTCCACAAGTTGGTGCTAAACCTGATAATCTGTTATCCCAACTTGATCTGAGAATGTTTTAAGGAGCATGTTGTGTACTTCAATAAAAGCAAAGCAGCCTGACTTTTCAGACAAAGGACAGGTTACAATTGTGATTATCAAAATAGTGTCACTCATTGCACAGCATAAAGTTTGTTTAAATTTTGAGGCTTATGTAGTGTTTTAAATTAGATTCTAATATGGTCTTTGACTTTTTAGGCCTACATAACATACAGTAAACAATCAGAATACTGGATAAAGGATGGGCGGCGATGACAGTGAGGATGCAGGACACCAAAGAAATCACAAGAGTGAGCGAGAGGAGAAACAAATAAGGGCGAGCGACGGAGGGTGGGAGTGTCTTACTGACACTGACACTGGAACCAAATGTTAAACGTGCTCTGTTTTTCTTTTTTGCTTTTCTCTCTCTCTAACAGTTGCCATGTGTTGGATCTCAGCTGTAATGTGTTCCAGACAGAGTTTTGGCAGTGCTAGAGAGGCCTGACTCTATTGCTCCAAAAACTAGACAAAAATAGGGGAAACAAGAAAAACGAGGACAAAAGCCCACATAATAAACACAGGGTCTGTTGTTCTAAAGCGCTGCCCTGAGTCAGAAATTAACAAAAAGGCATGAGAGCTAACATGAGCGTGAACCCACTCGGTCATCTGTGGACATGACACAATGTAGCAAAAAGAGCCAAATAGGAGAGAAAAATAGGAGAAAAATAAGATCCCATGATCACAATTACTGCAAAAGATCACATGAGATTATTGCAAAAGAAGGAAAAAAACATTGTTTTTTTGGAACAGCCTGTAAAAGCAAGAAATGCTTCTCCTATCGCTTTTTTGATTCTGTTAGATTAAGCACCATGTAAAAATAGGCAAAAACATAAAAAGATATGCATCATTAGTGAAGTTTTGACACACTTGACCGAATTTTTGGTTTCGCATGATCTTAAAAACTGCTAATCTAAAGGCTTATCTTCAAATGCCTGAAATTAGTTTTGTTTGTGTAAATGTACAAGTGTCACTTGTACTTTTTGTTTACAAAAACAACAATTTAGTGTCAATTAAATACAAAGTACAATTGTTTCGGCTAGTGATCAGCTATGTCCTGTTCCATTTATTGTTTATACATTATAAACGTATTATGAAGGGGAAGCAATTCCATACACTGCTTCTGCAGTCTGAGTCTTGTGTTCAATGATGAAGACGAGGGAGCTGACTTTGAGAAAATAAACAAAGTAAAAATAAAGTGAAAATGTCCAAAAATGGGATATTTTGTACATTTACCCCATATTCATGTTTTAATTATTATTAAAAATTGAATAGAATTTACATTAAGCTATGTAAAAATAAAATAAACACATAAATAAAATTACTTACAAATAATAAAATGTGTTTTACTTAAATTTAGAAATGTTTGTAGATAGGTTATTAATGTGTAGTTTCAGTGTTTGGAGGTTGTTACTGTAAATGAAGACAAATATTTTAGCCATAATCTGTGTGTACACCACCCTAAAAAAAGAGAGACTGAGGGTTTCAATAGCAGATGGCTTATTATATTGTCCACTGGTATCAATCTTAATACTTTCCTATAAACACACTTGTTATCATTTACCACCATCAACACGCTATCAGGCATGTGGTCATTGTGGCACGAGTGGTTTGGCCCCCACTGTAGCAGTTGTTCTTTATTTTTCTGTATTGACGGTGGCAATCCAAAATCTAAGGGTTTAGAAAACCTTCAGCATCCACAAATCTTTCAAACAAGGTCAAGTACACAGCGTGTTTATGGGTAGGTAGTGTGCCCGTGAAATTAGGCTAAACTGATTTTGCACGTCATAAACAGATGCACTCATAGTTAGCGAACCTTACATGCCATAAGTCAGACTGTAACCTCTCTGTATGCATGCGTGTGTATGTCTTTGTGTATTCCAGGAAGACGAGAGGTCTGCCTGGAATGCATCGGAGGGGCAGCATGGTTACAATTTACCCCAAAATCTCCCCCTTCCTTCATGCTCCGCCCTCCCCTTGGTGCTCCCCGGGCTAGATGTCCCGTCAAGGGGGTTCAGTAAGTTTGTGTCCATGAAAGCGCTGCAGTACTACTTTAACCTTTAGAGGGCAGTGTTGGTCTGCAAAGATATTATTTACCTATTCCCCCACAGCCTTACTGTACTGTCCAGTGTGCGTGTGTGTGCATGTTGTAGAGGAGGTGAGGGTTCCTGGAAACACATGACTGAGCAGTCAAGAATGGATTATAACTGACTAAATATTCTTGAATGCCTTTAAATCTGCCTTTGTACACGCACACGCCCCAAAGGTTTTTCTAAAATGTGATTTCTTGAGCAATAATCAGGTGTTGTTTCTCAACTCAATAGCGTTTAGTGTGTGTCGGAATGCAACATGCACATTTTAAAGAAAATCCTGAGATAATATGGACCCAATCTTATATCAGCAATTGTACGCAGATGTGCTGTTATAATGCATAATCATTGTGATGGGCTGACTGTTTTAGTGGCTGGTGATTAAGTCAGTGTTTATCAACAACAGGAAACAAACAACTCCCAGACACAGCTACAAAAATCTCAATTGTTTGCAGCATTCAAACCAGGTCAGTTGTTCTCACTTATGGCACTAATGACACTACGTTCTCCGTATGCAGATGTTTACACACACACAAACAAAGACCTGCCAAATGCTTCACGGGAGACATGTGTGGAGTTTCCATAATCATTACTATCTGTAACAAGAGACTAAGAAAAATAAACAAACTAAAATAAGAAACAAAGCAAACATAAAATTTTGATTTGTCATTAGTGAAACAAACAAACGCACATGGACGCTTGCACAAAGGACTGTAAGTATATAGCTGATGCTGTACCAGCCGAAACAGCAACATTGTCTCAACCAATGGTGTGTGACCTGTTTTCGACCAATGGAAGAAGGAGGGTGTTTGAGAGATCTGTAATAAAAGTCATTACTTTTGCTATTTTTAGAGTAAATTATAAAAAACATTTTATTAGGCTGCTACTTATATGACTAGAGTCCCTCACACACAAAAGTGTACAAGAGTTTTACAAATATTGTTTAGTTTAAAAATGTTCTTTGTGTAAATTTTTTTTTAATGAAGCAAAATGACTGAGCACATCTTAAACACAAGATTTGACATTCAAAAGACCAAAGGAATTTCGCAAATCTGAGAAGTCTCCCCATCTCTTCAAAAAGATCCTGCCATATAACTTCAAAGACAAATGTCACCCGTCTCAGAGAGACTGGAGAATGACTGTTATGTAAGCATCATTTGCAGAAATATGGGACATAACAAACAAAGCTATACTTTCATAAATTGGGCTGCTTCCGGCCTGTGGGTGTGTGGAGTATGATTACACAATTGGTTTTAATTGATAACTGCCGCTGGACATTTCTGCAGCTGTATTTTTTTGGTTGGGTTTCATGTGTTTTTGCAGGTGGTTTGAGTTAACAGGTATTTTATGTTGGCTCTGTGTGATGTCGTCATAAAACAGCTTCTTTGCTTTAACTGTTGTTTAACTGTCTCTAGAAGGAAGTCAACTCGTAGTGAGAAGGTCATTTTTGTGAAGGTAAAGTCATTTTTGTGGACATCTGCCTTTATAAATGCAGAATGCACACCCAATGACACTTTGGCTAAGGAAACAAAGGGATCATTGAGAAGGTGAAACTACAGTGTGTGCTCTATTTGATTGATGTGTTAAATAATTTAATGAAGTTTTTATTACCAGCTTAGTCCATAAAGATAAACATCATTCTGCAGAAAAAATCTTAAAAATATAAAAATGCAAGACTAATCAAGGAAACATACTGTGCCAAAGTTAAACACACACAAGTTAGCAAAGCCCACATTACGAATTATTTTCATCTGTGGCTCACTTTGATTCCTGTGAGACTTCCATGGAGGGGGATGAACCCTTTAGAGCAGCACTAACCTTTAATACACAATGAATGGGTGCACACTGGCAGGTCAGAAACACAGTGTTATTGCACCACACACACCCCACTGGGGGTTTAGAGTTTCAGCATGTATGAATACTGTATGCCATCTCATTTGAATATACTTCTATAATATACTACTTTCTCCAGCTCCATTATGAATACAAATAGACTGGCTTTTCAAATGAGGAGAGGAGCACACACACACACGCACGCACACACGCACACACACACACACACACACACACACACACACACACGAACCTCCACCTTCATGGTGATACCCTGAGTAGCTCAATTAAAGAGGAGCTGAATAATAAAATTAATTGCATATAAGAACTGTCAATAAAGCTTGGAACTGTTCCAATGGTACAAAATTCTTCAATATAGAATTTATGTTCAGGTCAAAGCGATTTAGCTCCTTTAGTAATTTTGTGTTAGTGCACCAAATATGTATATTTTATTTCTATTATTAATTGTGCAAAATAAGCATTGCATTAAAAAAAACTATACTACTATATTTGTATTTTTTGCCGTGGAATAATAGTACAGCAGAGCATGAAAAATAACCAAAGTCTCAGATGCAGCACAATCTATCCCCCCAGAGACTGTACATGCTACCCTTTCAAAGAACATAAAGTACTCATGAACTGTTTCAAACCCAACCTACCAACAATTCAATTCAAATTTATTTTTATAGCGCTTTTTACAATGTTACATTGCTTCAAAGCAGCTTTACACATAATACTGAGATATATTATCTCATATAATCTATACATAATATATATCATATTAGGCAGGATGTGCCGTTCCAGCTTACATGGAGATGACACAATGAGAAGTAACATCTTATGGGACAAGAATTTGAGGGATTTCCAATGACACCATAAAATACACACAATACAAAAAAAATACATGCACAAAATATATGTCAACATATCAACCGACAGGGCTTTCGTTATAAAGACACTCACATTTCACCAACAACCACATTAAAACAGAGATCTAGTTGGCCTTGAATAGGCACAGTGTACAACCAGACCCCAGCTTTGTTTTTAAAAGCTGGGGTTCTCCTAGTCGAGAAAGAGGAAGTCTCCTATCAGCGGTCTGCGCTCGATGCAGCCACCTAAAATGACCACCCGTACCATCGCCTAAACCAAAGACCTGAAAGAGATCCTACAATTACAACAGAAAACACCGTACAATAAAGACAAAATTAGCCACAACCCACCATTACAATTCTAAAAATGAAACCTAAAAAAATATTTTACAGAGCCTATAGCTATAGCTGGGCTATAATAACACAATGCAAATCAAATTCACCTAAGCCAACATGAACAACGGCAATATTAGCACAGCTGGGTGGGACCACTAAAACCAATTAGTATACACACATTTAGGTTCAAGGATTTAAGTCAAACCCTAAGCATTAAACTGCAAAGTGAAACCCACATTGTTTGTGTTATAAATATGAACGGTACCGCAAATTATGTGGCTTGATAAGGGGAGTTATTACTTTTCTAAACAATAAGACCTGAGTTTTCCATTGAGGGCGATACATCCTGCTAAAATAATTCCATAGGCTTACATTACAGGAGCGATCTGAGCCATACCTTGGTACCAGAATTTTAAGGACATTTGGTGGTGTGCTCTTACTGACTTTGGCCAGCAAGCAAGTAACCACCCAGAACACGCCAGCAACCACCTAAAAACCCCAAAAGAATGCCTTATCAACTACATAATAATTCCCTGGCAGCCACCCAAAACACCCTAGCACTGTGGCAGCAAGCTTTGTACAGGCCCCACTGATATTTATTTTAGAAACTGTAAAGATATAGTTATATAATTGCATCACAGGAATAAAAATCAATGAGCAGAAATTAATGACTTAGTTGGCAACATATAATTGTCTCCAGAGATTTTTAAACACATTATGAGTCTGGGGAGTTCTTCTCTTGAGGTTCTGAGCCCTGTCAACATGCATCAAAATATTCGATATTTGCCCAGAGTCTGTCTAGACTCTGTTAAACAAACCAGAGGCTTGTGACTGACTTCCCTGCTGAGCTCAAGCTAAAAACCCACGTGCTCACATTGAACGGATTCAAGTGTGTGGAACCAGACCAGTTCTTCTCCGGTGAGTCCTGGAGCACCAGCTGAGAAGAATCTAGGCCTGAATAAGAGGGTTCTAGTGTAGAAGTGAAAAAAGATTAAAATAAAGACGCTTACTAAGAAAGCAAATGTGAAACAGAAGGGCTGAGAAACAACATTCTATGGAAGATTAAAATTACCAGCAGATACACACAGTAACACAAAAACACATTCACTTATAAACCCAAATGCATTATAATATCCAAATTAAATACACTGGATACATTTATGTTCAAATGTATGTTGACACAAGGATATGTCTCGGTCCCTTTAATTTCAGGGAAATCTTAATGTTGATTGTTTACAATAATATTTTAAACAACTGCACACTTTCAACATTGTGGTAACTATTGGAGGAGGCCCCATGCCTGTTCCAACATGAAGCTAGGTCCACATGGAAATGAGTCCATTAGGAATGCTGACTGCAAGCCCCATCAAACAACCTTATGTGACATTCAACATACAGTCCTGCCTAAGAATTTTAGGTTGTAAGAACATTTCCCTAACATTTCCCTACTCAAAATGTCAAGCTTTTTTTGATGTATTAATGTTATTGCTCGTTTTTGAATTGTGTCAATTCTGCAACTTTTTTAAAAACATGCCACTAACCACGTAACGTTTCTGATATGTAACATTTAAAAAATGTTTTATGATGTTTTACTAACATTACTACAAGAATGTTTTTGATAACATTGAGAGAACTTTCAGAGAATGTTAACCAATGTTCAATTTTTTGTTTATTTATATAGCACTTTTTACAATATTGCACTGCTTCAAAGCAGCTTTACATGTAATGAAAAATAAAACACAAAGCAGAAAAAATGTCAGACATGTACAACATTGATAACAGAATATATGGTATTATCGCAAATTTTTATTGTTAATTTTTAGATGTAAATTAATAAAACTAATGAGGGATACTAGGTGTGTAGTTGGTTTATAAATAAGGAGTTAAAAAGGTAAAGAGGACGTGCATTAGAAATACCCATCATTACAATGTTCTGAGAATGTATCCTGTTAGCTGGGGTGAAAGCCTTCCTAAAAAATGTTAACCTGAGGATCAACTCTATATTAATAAAGGTGTTACTTGGTGTCTACTACTTTTAATGTCATTTACTGTATAATGAAAAACAGAATTTTCCTTCCTTTAACTAACAGTACTTTAACCTTATTAATATTAATGGTACAACCATGAGAACATTAATGTGACATTCTGAGTTTATACAAACTCCTATTCACTCCTATGCAACTTCACCCAGCCTAATGATGATGAAGCACATGGAGTTTAGCCAGTCATAACACATTCAAATTTTTAAGGTATAGTAGCAACCTGTTTAATGCCTAATGCCCCAATTAACTTAAAGAGTCAGTTGCTCAGCTAGACAATCCCCTGGTTGTAAGACTAGGTTAGACTGAAAAGTCCTACTTAGAATTTATACCTGTTGCACCATCTAGGCATAGTGCCATCTGAGATCAAGACTCGGTTGCAAAAAAACCCTGAAGTGAAGGTATCCCTAAGGAGGAAAAACCCTGATGAGTACCCTTACCTAAGTGTTTTTACTAAGCATTTTGTGATAAATTGTGTCAAAACATGGCAAGCGGTTGCTATAGTTACGAAATTGGCCACATTAACAAGACATACCTCACAGAGGTTTTAAGATCACATTTGAGTGTATGAGCGGTTGTACGCACACATGCAGCTACTTAAATGGTCTTTATTAAACACATTGTATTGTATGTTTGTTCATGTCACAGACACCCAAATGATCACAACTGCTGCAATACACGTTTACACCACTAACGGGAATATATAAATGAATCAATTTAATAGTGATCATTGACACTGTTCTCTACTGTGTCGGCTGCAAAGTGACAGCGCATGTTTTTTAATACATTACTGTTGGTCCCTTAATTTTTTAAAGGTGAAAAAAGAACTTTGTAGCAACGCATAACAGAACTTAATGGAACACTTAAGCAATTAAGGGGAAATATTTTGTGACAGTCTTAAGGCTCCTAAGTGAACCCATGTTTTACTAAGGGTACACTTAACCTTATAATTAAGGGTTTTCTTAACTTAAGGGTTTTCATAGGTTTTCACTGGTCCCAAATCTTAAGCCAAGTCAAAGGTAGGTGGAAAGTGAAAAGTGTGGACTTAAAGGAAAAAATAAAAACATTAGGGCAATATCATGTCAACTACACAGGCTACCAATACACAATCATTGGGCTTTTAAGTGTAAACAATTAATAATGTTTCCGTTTCAGCAGGGTTGAATTGTTCAAATTAATTGTTAAAATTAAATTAAAAAAAAAACAGCAGTAACAGCATATAACAGACAGGAATGAAGCACTGTCCCCAATGCAGCAGAAGCAGGTTTATCTTTGATTTTATGCTAGTGGAACTTTCCAAAATGCATTTGCTGATATCACTTTGCTGATATCAATGATATCACTCACTGATCACATATCACTGTTGTATAATGGGTCAGAGTGGATGTGCATCGTCTCCGCTGAGCTTAGCTGCACCAAGTCATAATTTTAGATGGTGTAATTATTAATTTAGATAGAATAATTATCACAAAGCTATACGTAACTAAGTCTCGCATAGTCTCACTCTATGTAACTAAGTCTTGTAACTACGTCTCTTACACCTATTTTTATGTCTAGCTAGTGCAACTGGCCTTTGCAAGTGAAGTTCTTTTTTGTTCTTTGCTAGGGAGCAAATTGAAGTTTGAAAAGGCAGAGCGAAGGCATACCGAACATGTCCCTGCTAAAGATGAGGTTTAGACGAGTATGTAAATATATGTTGTACATGTATCCTCTAACAACAAACACTAAACATGATGAGTGATCATAGAGGTAGGGATACATTTGCACCAGCTCCACAACTAACACCTTCTTCTAAATACAGTGTATTTATGTTGCTTGTATCTTGTTATTTTGGATATTGTGTGTGTCTGAATTCCATGAAATGAGTAAATAATTTAAAAAAAAATTATCTCAACTTGCTTATGAGCTGTAACACACAGCCCATAGAATAATAGGTTGCCTTGTTACCAAACCATCTGGCTGACAGTGAACTTTTGTATACTTACATGGTGGCCTGGAGAGTGTTTGTACTTAGCACTGCGGTGCTACTGTAACCAGATGATGACTGTAAAGGGATGTGGTCATGGAATACAACATTTGTGGTCTAGTTTACATATGTCTATGTTTGTGTGTAGGTAAAGCAACCACTAACAACAGTGACTGATCAATAAGATTATAGAGACAGCCAAAATAATAAATAGCCACTATATGGGAACTATTGATCAGAGTGCGACATTGGTCTCCTGACAGTATGCATCCATGGATTCCATAAGAACCCACAAACAAATATGATCGGGCTTTATAAAAAGTATGTGGCTGAAACTGGTCAGGAACCTGGAGTTCTCCAGTATTAATTTGATTAGCTCACAAAAGGTTCCAAACCTATAAACTAAATCTGTCTGTATCTGAATCCTTCTCACAGGCAAATGGCCACTAAAATCCCTGCCTGATGGAATCTTGAAAAGAAACAGACATATGAAACAAGTTCTTCCGTTAGCAAACCCTCAAGTTTAACATGTGGTTTAGACCTAATGGGCTATAAAGAGTATTTGGTTTCCACTTCAATACCATTTGACTTGCAGATGGAATAGTTGCAGTTAAGCAATAGTCTCTTACACAGCTTGTCTAATGAACCTAGCAAAAAATCTTGCATTAAATGAATAGATTTAGAACATTTCAGATTGTGTCATTTACCTGAAAAAATTATTCAATCATTTATGACACATTACTTTGAATAAAGGGCAACAGTGTAAAATATGTTGCAAACACCAGCAAAAATACACATCCAAATTCACTTACTGGGCTCATTCAAGAAAACATTATTTTCTATTCAGACAGTGAGTAAGCACACCAAATGTGTTTGAAACAACAGAACAGGTTTACACAGAACAGCAGAAACTCTGGGCCACTCATCGCCACATCCTGCTCCACAGGAAATGAAATCAGCAAAAACCAATTTCGGTTGTTTTAATACAAATACACACATTTATGATGACTACAGAAATAGTGGACTTCATTAAATATATTGGTCTGGCATTGTTCCTGTGTCAGCTCTTCCCTACAGTGAGCAGACTATTTTGCTATGTATGTCTCTCATCCATCATTTACCAGCATCAATGTTTTTAATCCAAACCAAATTACAGAAGGGACATTCCCTTTGGGTAACTGATGGTTAGGCTATGGGCTGGGTTGGCTACAATGCCAACAGACTCTACAGTTTCTAGATCAAACCTGCATAAACCCAAACTTGCAAATCATTTAATACATTTAAAATGACTTTTAAGATTGTAATAAAGTTTTAGATCCACTCCAATGCAAAAACTGGTTGTGCCGGAGACAGTATTACAAGTAGAAATAAATAAGTAAAAATAAATTAGACAATTCACTCATCATTATAGTGGCTGTAGTAAAAAGGTTTTGCCTTTTTAGAAAGGCATCGGCTAGTATTTACGATGAGCTTTATGGCCACTTTCTGAACAAACTCAAGAAATACAGTTTTTATTACATACCTATAGGCTTAGCAAATAGTTAAAAGTCAAACTCACAATAATCTATTGGCTGGCTATTAAAAAACTCACAGGTTTAATACCTGTTGGCCTGGTGCCAGTTATGTCAGTGTAAATGCTCTTACTGGTTCTGTGCCAAGCAGCCATGTGCCAGGATGTCAGCTGTGTGCTTCAGATGCGTGAGCTCAAGCATGTCCACCTGAATGTCAGTCACATGACCTGGCAACTGTGGCAACTGGCAACACAGAAAGAATTTTCTCTACTAGATTATCACCATGGTGTCCAATGGCCCCTAGGTTGAGAAGAAAGTTGGAGGAAAAGGTTAACTGATTAAAGTTTTGATTTTTAAAGTATGTGGTGTTTTATTCCACCGTGATATCAGATTTTAAGTGTTAATAACTGAATACATATTGACAAATTGGATCATACCTGTAAGATCAAGAGTTCTATCAACAAAAACTATTGATGCTTTGTTGAATGCTGACTTCCTCCTGTTTTTTGCCTGTGGATGACTGGCCAGCTCTCCCGCGATCAGGTGGCTTATCTGGCCCACTGAGAAGCTCTCCTCACGGGTATTGATAAACTCATGGAAGTGAGAGATGGAAGAGCTGGCTCAGGGGAGCAAAGACCACAGTAGCGCGCATGACCTCAGCAGTATAATTCATTTCACCCATCCACTCACAGTTTCTCTTCAAACTGTTCAAACACAGGGTTGGCCTCCAGATCCGTGGTCACATTATTCGCAAGTAAGTGAATGGAGTGGGGAACAGCTGTGAAAACCACACAGTATTGAAAGTTACTTAGGGAAATGATGTTTTTGATAATGTCTGCCGTTCTACCTTTCAGCACGGTGCTGACTACAAGCACAGCTTTGGGTTCGTTCTCACCGCCTCCTTCAAAGCTATAAAACTGTTTGATGTTACGAGCTCCAGCCTCAAACAGAAGCGCAGCTCATCCGTTCCAGTGCAGACTCTCTAAGCACCGATCATCCATAAAAACAACAGCCTTCTTGATTTTAACCAGCAACTTTTCCCACGTCTGTCCGGGAAAACACATGAAGTCATCTAAGGGCAACATATTTCCGCAAAACTGATCTTTTCAACTAAGACGATGGCATAAACAAGCAACATAAACAGAAGACCTGTCAAACAGACCCCATTCAAAACAAACCGAGCATGTGAGTCCCTCAAAGGTGACGTCCCATAGAGGCGTCGCAAATATTATACGTTGACACGTAACTATCAGCTGGGAATTTTTGAAACGTGAAACTCGCTGTTTATATCCCAGATAATTTATGTCAGAATGTTTGTTATGATTTTGTTTGTATATGCCAACACAGAGGCATACAGGTTTCTATACTACAGAGGTAGAGAGTGCTGATTATGAGACGGAGTGGCTTTATGAAGGTGAGAAATCTATGATGGTTAAAGTTTAATAATCATCTAAAATTATTCAGAAAGGCAAACAAACAGTTATTTTGATGAGCTGCATAGGCACCTGATCAACATCTACAAAAAAAATTCTTATTAAGGGACTGACCCTAAGTTTATTACAACAAATAGAGAGAGAGAGAGAGAGAAGCTATTTTTTCCAGCTGCATGCATTTAATAACATTTGCTTTTAAAACAACCTATACAAGGAACTGATGCCATAAATACATTTGTCTGCAACTAACATAATAACACCATGTGAAAAGTGTTACATTTAAACTGAATAAACAAAGCTGTACAGGGGATTTTACTTTTAGGTGATTATTAAATTATATTAATAGATGAATTTAATGATAATGGTGTAATGTGTGATCTTATCAATCTTAAATGATTAATGAGAAATAAAATGTTCAGTAGGGCGCTCAAAGAGAAAAAAAATCACTTGAGGTGAAAACATGGTCCCATAATTTGAAATCTGGCTTTTGAAATTAATATTGATTCAGTCAATCAATATCAGCATTTTAGATGAAGATGATGAGATTAATTAATTATGAAATTATGATGTCATTTGAAAGTAAACTAAAGCCATAGCCATACATTTCTTGAACTAAAGTATACTGTAATTTACTCCAGTAAAAATACTTATCACTCCAACTTAACTTTTTACTCTATTATGCAAAATTCACATAAATGTGTCCGTTGTGTGTACACAACCAACATATAATGATAAAAATCCACCCACTCCTTTTTTGTTATTTCCCATAAAACCTCAACAGTGTCATAGAACAAGCTGTTTTCATTTTCTGAGCAATGTGACGTCACATTGTTCAGGCCCCGCCCATGACTGCTAGCAGACTGTCGTATTAGCATAGATCCTGCCCTGAGTGAGCCCACACAGTCTGCCATGTTTATATGTGTGCTCACTAATGATAACATAAAATTGCCTTAGCTGCATAAACA
>JAZGTK010012489.1:0-14900 GCA_036877625.1 Ambastaia sidthimunki
TCTTGTGGTAAGCTGCTCCAAGCCTCATGATCAGCAGGCTTAGCTCATCTCTGTATAAATAGGCCCAGAGCAGCTCAGGGATTTAGCAGATGAGGAACGCTTTACACCACGCGACCCAAACAATCAGCGCTAATGTGGTGCTTAAACACTTCGGCTCATGCAGATTACTGTGAACAAAGAGTACAGAAAACATTGGGAAGTTTTGGATGAACGCTGGACGGAGAACGCAGGCCTTCAGTTAAGCAGACTTATTTCTGCCAGTTAAGACAGGTGTAAGATTACAGCCAAGACATATTTAGGACAAGACTCACAGCAGCACCTTAAATACATCAATGGATTATTTTAAACATTACATATCATCAGCATTGGAGTTTTGTGGCTTTTAAGTCATGTGTTTTAGCTTTGAGGCCATATATTCTAGTGTACACTGATATTAAGCAGATACTGTATATCTCTGTTCTGGGAAAATGGACCAAACATATTGGTGACTCATTTTGATGACCACAGGTTTGTGGCCAATCAAAAGCTCTCATTGTGGCCAATCAAAAGCTCTCTAAAATGAGAATGTCCCTCCCCCTGATAGCACCTGCAACACACTACTGTAGCAATGTAATACATAAGCAATTTTTTCTTTTAAAAAAATAATCAGTCTACGCTATCTGTTGTTACAACAGCAATGTCAACACAGGACAGAAACCTGTGGCAAAAAGGCAATCTTGTGCAAATGTAGTTATGCATTAAATATTAAAGTGCACATATAATTATTTATCAATACAATATAATGAAGAAGATCAGTATTCTTTACACCTGTCATTTAGAAACAGACAGAGTTGCCAGATAGACTGATACTAAACCAATCTTAATAATGATCAATAATTCACAATTCTGCCAATACTAATACATAATGCATAAATAATATGAGAATATGACTAATATTAACTCGTTTGCTGCTAACAACAGCAGTGAGTTGCTTTAGTGTGGACACACAGTGAGCTAACACAGCTGCGTTGTTGTTGACCTGTGCCTAGCTTTACTCTAAAGAGCCAAACTGTGTGTTTACAGAACTGTGTGTGAGTGGGGAGGGCGGCGGGGTGTTACTGAGCTAGTACAAAGCTTTGTATGACCACAGTATCCAAATGAGAATGTTTTCTAAGCTGTTATATATTGATGCATTTCCCATTATGCTGGTGTGCATCTATTGACAGTCCCATTACAGCGATTTGACCCCACATGAGTGCTTAAATACATTGTGGCAACAGCCGGTATGCAGGTGTTTTACATCATAGCTGTTATTATATTGTGTATTATAGCACGACTGGAGTAATGCATTAACCGATAAGCATAACTGCAACTTGTTATATAAACCAAAATATTACACACTCCCAGAAAATGTTCTTAAGAATTTGTTTATGTAAGCAGTCTACCGTCTGCAAGAGTATATTTGGTTTCAAATTGGCAAAAAACTACATTGAGTGTATTTCATGTCACTTAGTCATCTGGCTGTGACTGCAGAATAACAATGACTATAGAAGCAACAAATAAAGCTTCTCAAAGCTTCTCAATGAGGGATCAAACATAATTAAACATACAATTATTGCAGGTGTTACACATCAGGAGGAAAAGAAGAAGTGCGGAGAGCTCCAACACACAACACTGTTTATAATTAGAAACAGTGTGGGGATTCCCTTTCTATTGTAGTTCTGCTGATAAGGACCTCCTCACGCCAAATCTCATCACCGTGACAACAGCCTCCACTGACCACTGACAGATGGATGGAGGGATGGTGTGGGTGGATCAGCACAGGAGAGAAAAAGAGAGAAAGCGTGACAGGAAGTGTCAATAGGGAGAGAGAGGGGCTGGATGTGCATTAAAGGCTGTCCCTCTTTAAAATGCTTTTGTCTGCCACGACTAAGCTGGACTAGAAAGGTCCATCAGTCTTTACATGGGGGACCCCCTGCTAATGTTTCCCAATATAAAATGTCATTTCCTCTCTAGGTGGGCTGTGTGTGGTCATACAGCTACTGCTGGGGTGTTTATGGGGGTCATGGTTGTTGTTTACCTGTTTACACAAAACAAATTCCAAAGTTCCTTTCTTATTATAAACCCCCTTATAAAAAGCTACCCAACAAGCTTTAGTTATTTTACAGCTATGAACTGTGAATCGCTATCCTAGAGAGCATTTCATTGGACAAGACATCAGACTTTTTGGGTGAGACTAAATGTGAATGTGTAGAAATGTAAACCTTTAGGCATACAGTATAAATGGCTCAAAACTAATAGACACAGACTCAAATATATCATTAAAACCAGTTAAAGGTTCTAATATACCTTATTTAACATGCTACTGTGTCACTCAAGCAGCATAAAAAGACAAAAAGAACAATCCATTAAAAATTAAGCAAGCTTTGATGCAAAATTAGCTGCAGCATATAACAGCCCTTTTATTCCTGCAGCTCCAGAAATAAGACCCTTTTCAAGAGCTGCATCTTCTAGAATCAGAGGGACGTGTGCTCAAGTGTGTCCTAACAGTCACTGTAGATCTGTTTACTGGGATCTGATGACACACCAAACTACACAACTACACAAACACAAGTCAAGTCATTTCAGGAGACATCACTGACTTACAGAATCACAGCAGGTGAAGAGCACAACAAAACACAGCTGTCAGTATTTTACTTCACTGCTTTAATGACTGGCACCATTTTGACAGTCATAAATATATTATACAGAAACAGACAAGGTAACAAAATACGTGTCTGTAAAATTAAACGGCTGTTTTTCCATATCTTAATAGTTCGGCTGCTTCAAAAAACATGAAATGTCAAAAATATTTTCTAGATATCTTCTCGATCTTTTTTGCACACACTTTAATCAGCTGGTCAATGGAGGTATGATGTTAGTTCCTCTTAAGTTCATACAGGTGTCCCAGGCCTAGCTGATTAATACACATTTATATACGCACTTTATACAGACACGCACAACATAACAAACATCTATGTGGGAAGTGTAATGTTTGAAAAGTGTGCTTGCACTATCATTCTTTATATAAACAACTGTTCGTTTGACATTTTGTTTTCTAATGCAATGACTCATACTTGAAAGTGTGACTTAAGTATCCAGATCATTTTTGGGTCCACTGCAGCTATAACTCATAACCTGACAAAACGATGGTGTGTCTCTTTCAAACATACTCATGCACACGCACAAATTCCCCACCCCTCTCTCTCTTTCATTTCCCTATTCTGCAATTTCCTGGAACACTAACAGCACTGGAAACAAACTACACCTCTCTACTGTTTTAAACACGTTTTGCTTATTCCTTTTAATTTTACCATCTCTCTCTCTCTCTCTTTCTCTCTCTGCCATGGGCCTTCCCCCACTCCCCAACATTGCTATTTTGGGTGAGTGCACCTGTCATTCTCACATTCCCCTCGACTGCTGACTGGCAGATAGTTTAGAGGCTCACTGAGGGCAGAAAAGTCTCTGATCCCCAGTTAACAGAGAAAACCAACCAATGTCCTTTCTCATTAACTACAATTTCTCACCTACAACGGTTTCACTCATTAAAATCTGTCAAGCAATGAAGTACAGAAATTACAATGAAGAAGTGTTTGTCACATACAGCAACTTACATACATGTGCACTTTGATTTCTGTCTGTAAAACAAAAAGTGTATTTTCTGTGCCACTATCACACTTAAAAATAAAGCTTCCTAAAAGGTTTTTCAGGCTGTATGGTTCCATAAAGAACCTTTAACGTATGCAGAATCTTTCAGTTGAACAAAAGGTTCACTGTAGTTGAAAAAGGTTCCACAGACTATGGGGGAAGGTTCCTAGGGTAAAAAATAAACAGTTCTTTTCAGTCCAGAACCTTGGACTAAAAGGTTCTTTAAGGAACCATAAATGGTTCTTCTATGGTATTGCTCCTTTATTGAACCTTTATTTTTAAGTACATGTTTGAGACAAATAAAACTGTGATCTGTTTGTTTGAGCAAGACCTAACAACTGTGGCTTAACCAATGGTTTGGATTTAGGACAGGAAATAACTGTTTGTCGCATTGATGACAGATGGAGGGAGTGTTCTCATTGGTGAGGCAGTTTGCTCAACTGTCAAAACATCTATGGGGCATTTAACAACATCTGCATTTTATGAGTCATAATCATGACTGTACCAATTAATTTTTTTAAAAGTTAGCATTTCGCTCTGGATTCTTCACAGTTCTTCTGATAATTGCAATATAAGCCTCATAAATCTGTTTACATTATTCAACAAGCAAATGTTTCATTGTCATTAAATAGATTCGTAATTCTGAACATAATCAAAGAACTACAGCAGTATTTCAGCACAAGTGTATTCTGAGATGGTCTTTGTATTTAGGTAAAGCTGATTTTGGTTCGTTCCATTATGACAAAGGCCAAAATAATCCTAAAATAAGCTTTGAAATGGTCTCACTAAATTATATTTTGAGCCGAGGCTGTTTAATATTCTCCATTCCAGTTCTGCCGCTGTGTATTTTTACTTCATTATTAAGCACAATCATTCAGAAAATGGCTTACTAATGAGAAAACAGGCCTTTGACATTAAAAATAAAATGTGTCAGGAATTAAAAACTGTAAATTTTACATCAAATCACATAGAAAAACAAAAACAAAATGTAAATTTGACCAGTAATCTGAATACACAAATAAATGACTACTACATAAATAAAAGATTACACAATAACAATGTGCATCATGGGTAGGTTTGTAGACGTAAGTGATTCCGTGGGCCTTATCTTTAAAGACAAGTGAACTACTATCATACAAAACACCTGCTTTATGTACCATGAACAGATGATAAGCCAGGACTGAGGTGCAGATTTGATCATCCATGGGCTAAGCAAGACATAAGCCTAAGGAGACTGTTGCGTTAAACTGTCAAGACCAAAAGAATCTTCTGAAGACCTTCTGAAGATCAGAGACACACACACAAGCAAGTGTTCTACCTCACCACCTCTATCTCAGTCTATGAAAAGTCCCCTGTGATGGACAGTCCCTTATTGTGAGCTCTCAGCATAACTGAGAACTAAAATTAGTGCTTCTAGATCCTTCTCTCCTCATTTATGTGACCGATCATCACAGATTAATTACAGATACAAAATTACATGTATATATACTGCATTTAAAAAAAACTGCTGAATCCTTAGATTTCAAGAAGTGTGAGATGCTTGTGTCCAGCACAAACATGCAAACATGTAAAACACACACACACTTCCTGTCCTCCCTATGGATTCAAGCAAAGGCGAAGTAGGACACAGACTCTACTGCTCCCCTGCTGACTGTCAGGCGCTTATAGTGGTGAAACTAAAAAAAGAAAATTGCTGTAGAAGCTCGGAACAAAAAATACCCCTTTAAATACACTACACAACACCACTGATGCTATTCTCATAACTCTCTCTAACAGTGTGTCTACACACCAAGAATGTCTATAATACCTGGAGAAAGCTTTATGTTAGCATTCTCGTCTAAATTGTTGTTTCTTCTCAGGCAGCACAAAACCTGCCACAGTTACATTTTTCTAAATCACCTTTGCTTATAGAACTCAAATCTGTACCCTGAACTTTTTGAGCCAATCAACTGTATCATAGAAGTCATGTGACTAATCAGCCCTGATGACATCACATGAATGTGCAGTTCCAAGCACTTCACTAATGACTGTCTTTGCTGTGACATGAAAGGCAACAGACATCAATAAGTCAATGTCATATCCTCCAGTGCCCTCAAATGTTGCAAAAAACCCACACTGTGCTACTTTTGAACTGCTTTTAATAGAAAAAGATGTATTTTTTTTAACCTAGATGGTGTAGTTACAGCAAGCAAGGTCTATTTGGGCCATAATAACCATACCAAACTTGACCCCTTGGTCTACACTCCAAGCAATGTGACATGACAGGGCAAACAATGCTCCCATAGGCAGCTTTGTTTGACAAGTTTGTTATTTTAGTAGCAGTGCAGAGGGTCGAATTCTACCTGCCTCTCTTATTATAAAAGACTGACAAAAATCTCTCTCTGCAATCTCCAGCTAGTGAAAGCCATAGGGCTTTCCTGAAAGATTCCCTAGAGGACATACTGTGGAGCCTTTCAGAAAACTGCCTGTTTTTAAATGACCAACACATGCTGAGTCACTGTATAGATTACAGTAGTCATACACTCACCAACACTCCATTAAACTAACACTATTAAATTTATGTTCTGACATTCTTGTAGATGGTGATCATCTTTAGATGAGAACAACTATTTTAATGTTAAAATAATGGTGGAGATTACACACACCAGATAGGGGTGGGAAGTTTTTCTTTCCATCGGAGAGGATTTAAATCTAAATGACAGGGTATGTTCTTGTTTTTTAGATGAAGAGTTTAAAGTGCACTGAAATTAGCACTCTTCTTTCTTTTCACTCATCCCTTGCTTTTGCAGAGAGCCCTAATGAAGTGATTTAAATAAAAAAAAAACAGAAAAAGTAGGAGTTCTAAGAGGGAGAGATGGGTGATCTCTACACCATCTACACACACAATAAAGAGGGTCAAAAGACTGTTTGTGTCTTTCTTTGTGACAGCATGTTTGGAATCTGAGGGGAAAGTCAGTCACTGTGTGTTTATGACTGCACAGCTGCAGTTACTGGTGGGAAGATGCCTTTTTCACACCAGGTGATGCTAAAAATCAAATTGAGAACACAGACATTTTTTTTGCTTTGTCTATTAAACTGGTACAGCAAAAGTAAAACTAAATGATCAATAGGACATTTGGAAACCTCTTGCAAAGAACAGCACATACCTCAGACCAGAGAAACTCAATGACAGTCTGTTTCCTTCCTGGTAACAATATAAAAGCGTCTGTTTACACACGTGTGGGCAGCTGGAAAACTATGATGCTTTGTTCAGAAGTTGTGTGAAGAATATTAAAAGTTGAACTTAGAGGGATTCTTTACAGCATTGCCATCCACAACATGTTCCTATTAGCTTTTCTAAAAGAGGCATGAGGGTGTATTACAGTTAAACCAATGCTATTTGTTGTCGCTAGCAGACAAATGAATTGACAGCTTCCCAGACACAAGTGTCATAGGACAGAGGAATGTTATCCCGCAATTATCCCGCAAGTGATAAAGCATGCAAGCAGATCCGCCAAACATGATTGCTAAATAAACCCCAACAGATGATCTGGAGTCTGATGCCATTTTAACTGTCAATATAGAAATAAATCTGTCTGCAACATTAAGCAGTTGACCAGAATCAAGTTTTCCAAAGCGGTAAGAAACGATAGCGAGTGTCATATTGCTCACAACAGGTCAATAAACAAGAAGTCAATATCAAGTAACTTACATTCTAGACACAATAGTTACTTTTTTACTTTTAATTAAGTAGTTCAACAAAGCCAAAGTAGATTTAACCATTGAAGGTTTCCAAGCAATGCACAGACTGACAGCCTCTCTGGAACCCCACAAACAGAGCAACACACCCAGTGCTGTTATACTAAATATCAGCACTCTTAGAACAACGTTTGTCCAATCAGATTAAAGGACAAAATCATAATGAGTTTGATCTTGAAACAATTGCTGCTACATTCCATTTACTCTGATTATCTGCCTACAAATATTTGTTTGCTACAAAAAGTCCAGATCTGTCTAATGTGTCTAAAATGTTTACTTTATTTGTATTTGTGTCTATGTTTGTGTAAGAAGGCCTTCCTGTGATCCTTCTCTCTCTCTAGCTCAGTTTGAGATGGGGGGGCAGAGGCCAGCTGTCCCCCTTAAGGCGCGAGCCTGCACGTTGCATCTTCCTCTCCTGTTCCGAAAGTCTCTCCTTTCCTGAGGTAAAAATAGATAACGATGCTAACAGATGCACTAGCCGCTGTCTGACCACACACGCTCTCATACATCTTTCAGCAACATCCAAATGACAGAATTTTCCAGAAGAAAAAGATGCAGGACTCAAAACATGACAGCAATAAATAAAAGCAAGACATGATTGTTGTTCGTAAGCAGGTCAAAAGACACGTGGCCACCATAAAACCAGGCAATTAAATATTTGACAAAAAATGTAAAAAATATCCTTTAAAAGTTTACCAAAACATCTTGTAGAAGCACAAGAACAACTGAATAAACCAGTCAAGCTTAAGGAACCAGAGCTGGATGAGGGTTATTAAAAATTTCACGGTAACATGGTGTTAAATGTGCAACAAATAAATGAGCGTGAAAACAAATGAACACATCCAGTCATACACATATACATGCAAAGACATTTGTAACCCCTCAAAAAGTTATATAGCTGGGCATTTTATAACTTGCCTTAATGCAACTTAAACTCCACCGAAATGTAACTTTGATTAATCTCTCCCCCATTTTTAAAAACAGCAGGCATCACTTACCGTCCGTAGGAACTGTATCTCCTCATCTCCTCCGTCTCCCTCTGCCATCCTTCTCCGAGGGTTATTTGCAGCTCCTCAGGAGAAATCACAAAATCCTTCCGTTTTTTCTTCACTGTTTCAATGCTCTCTCTCTCTCTCTCTCTCTCTCAGTGTGTGTGTGGGGGTGTGCTGGAGGACAGCATGAGTCCTGTAGCTCTCACGGTGGAGTGAGAGAGAGTGACAGAAGATTCAGCACTGCTTCTGTCTCCCTCTCTCTCTCTCTCTCTCTCTCTCTCTCACCTTCTCCTTGCTCTCAAATCCTGTGGATGGTGCTGTACTTTCTTACACATTCGTACTGCTCCCCTGCACAACCATATTTGCACAACTGGGCCACCCCCTTATGCAAAAACGTATCCTCCCACACTTCTAATGATCTATAAATAGAAAATGTGTGTGTCTGGGATGGTGTCTGGAGGTCTGAAGACATTAAGACACACACATGTAGGATATACACCCGTAAAATACGTTCAAATTAATTAAAATGATAAGTGATTTAATAAAGAATGTCCGCATTTCTACTTTTAGAATGGATGCTGTATTATTTAACACTATTTTGGTACGAAAACATGAAAAACAGTTTAAATGGAGAATCTCTATATAAACTGAACACACCAGGATATATTGAGTCAAATGAATAAAACTTATTTCAGGCACTCCATAAACAAACTATATTTCACATACATTTTGTATTTAAATATTAATGTTCTGCTTGGGTCCTTTTACAGTTGTGCTGAAAGTCCTCCAACAACGAAAATGATCAATCCTACATAAAACTAAGAAAACTAACTAAGTTCTCTTACAAAAAACGAATTAATTTAACATTGGCTGGCACTGTTGACCTCAAAACTCCAATTCTTTATGAAATATAATGCATTAACCTTTTTCTGGGGATGAAAGTAAGAGAAGATAATGCATATGGCATAAGACATACAATAATCCTGTAAAATTCATTTAAACAAAGCTTCAGGATCAGAAATCAAAATTAACAGATAAAATCACAGCAACAACACACCCCAACAGGGCACTGAGCCTGGAGGGCAATTAATCCAGCAACCAGCACGGACTGATATGTAAACATTCATTCAGTTATATAGACAGATTTGCTTGTTTTGAATACACACACAAACATACAAATCACCAAACAGCTAGACATACAGTCTGACAGCTGCATAAGCAACACACCCCTAAATTTCACTCTAGAATACAGCCAAAGTAATGCGACGAGCCACACACACATACAGGTCACAAACGAATACAAATGACACTTCTCACCTCCACAATCTCCATCTAAGTGTCATCTTTCAGAATAACCTCGCTCTCTGCTCACTCCAGCTACAACTACATCTGGGTTTGGAGCTATAAGGATGCTGGTGGTTTTTGGGGTGTCTTCTGGGCAACCGTGGACTGAACTTCAGAGAGCATGCTCAGACAACGCGTAATGAAAACTGGGAACCTGAGTGCATTTGCTTTGTTCAAGCGAGTGTAATGTAACATGACCGCTAGATGGCAGCGTATTATCTCAAAAACTTTACTGGTAATACAAATAGCTTTCTGGATGCTTTAATTATTTACACTATACTTAAATGTAAGAATAGTGTACTGTGCATGTTATAATGTGTTAGCTATATATGTTAAAATAATGTGTTAGCTATAAAATATACTCTTTATATGGCATTATCACAGCCACTGAATGAAACAGCCAATGCCTTTGCTGACGACAATACAGTCCTAAAATATTAACCATAGTTTCTGCCACACCACTAAAGCTAATAATGTTACTTTTGACAAATTAATAGCAAATAATGAAAATGATCTAAGATTATTTGATTCTTTTAAAACGTTATCTAAAATCTAAATAGTTCAAGTATTAAAATAATTGGATTCTTTTTAAACCTAATATTATAACTTTTAGAATGCTTCGCTAAATCATTTTTATTAGTTAATTAGTTGCTAGTGGCTATATTACTTAGTTTTACAGTAGCATCAATAAATAAAGTCACTATGTTACTATGTAACTGTTGTTGTTGTTTTTTGGTGGAACTTATGTTACCATATGTGAAATTCGTGTAAGGGCCATGACTTACAAAATAAAACATGATGCAATTAATGGCCTGTATTGACTTGGTAGAACCAGTTTCCATCTGACATCATTCTCAAAGCAGATGAGACTGTTCACCTTTTTTTCTATGAATAGAGAAACCTCTATAATTTTGAACAATACACGACTAAAACAGATGACACTGACGCCGATGCGGTTTCTTGCGTTATGCAATCACCACTGCAGATTTTGCAATGCAATGACTAAAGATGATATGATCAGGGCAACAAAGGTACATTAAGTCAATATTCCGCCTGTCTCTCACAAATACATCTTCATAACCATTAAATACACAACATAACTAAAATAATACAGTATTTTCTAAACAATGCTTAAAGACATGAAAGTTTAAACTAGTTATTAACCATTCTGAGGAAGTAAACAAAGGATGTGCAAAGCAACCTGTTGCAAGTTCATCGGTGCTGAAAGAAAAAAAAACCCAGACATAAAAAAAACAGTCAGTTTACGGTGTGTATGTCACTGCATGACCCACAAAACTGCATTTGCAGCAGGATATATCTGTGTCCCCTTTGATACAGAACAGAAGAACCGCATTTTCTCCAAATTGATATTCTAGGTGTCATTCTGAAAGATGGTGGTTCATTCTTTCACACCCATCCTTCAACGGACAGGGCCCCCCTTCCTCGTCTGGCTTGTATGAGAATCCCACCTCTGTGTGAATACACACACGTGCGCAGGTTCCCACTGAGTTTGCATGCAGACACGCACATGAACACACATGCAACAGTCTTTCCTAGCAGCTCCCCTCTCCTCCGTCTATCAACAAGGCATCCTTTGAGCCCCTCGGTCCAGCTGCACGTGGAAGGATTCAACCACAGAGACACTACCTTACTGTTAAAAACAGAAAGAGATGGAGACCAGGGATGAAGATCGTGGATGCAAAATTGGACTGAATGCTAACTGATATAGAGAGAAATAGCAGGTGAGCGTGTATCGACAAGTGTATGCGGAAATGTGTTGAAACACACCTGAAGGCTGTATTATTCACCTGTGCCCTAAAGGCAAAGAACTGACACTGACTACAATAGCTAACGTATTTGTTAAAGCAAACAGGAAAGCAAAACCCAAGTCTTTAAAATTTAAGTCATTTCATTCTGATCTCAGTCTGTTTTTCATTGGTCTTTTAATGATTTTTAATTTGTATCAGTCACTCTCGCCATCTCTTTCTCTCTCTCTCCCTCTCTTTTCTCTCTCTCTTTTTTCCTCCCCATTAAAGTTTCCCCTATTAGAACCAGTGCCTGTATTTCAAATAGGGAGTTGTTTGTATTGAATGCAGTTGTTTGCTGTTAACTTTTTTTAATGCGCTATTGTTGAACAGGTATTTCTAGTTATTGTTTTTCAATTCTTTAATGTTTTGGTTAATACTGTTTCTCTGTGGTTGATGTTGTCTCGTAATAATTCAGACAGAAAGAGGGAGGGCGAGAGCGTGAGTGAGAGAATAAGAGAGAGAGAGAGAGAGAGAGAGAGAGAGAGAGAGATCTGAGTCACAGTGGATGGTTTTCGTGTTTAAGTTTTGACAGTCGCGGGTGAGCGCCACTGCTTGCGCGTCCGCGTACAAAGTCACTTACTACCTCTGTGCGTCTGGTGCGTAGGACAGAAACTACAAGCTGTCTGATGGGACAAGAAAAGATCTAAAACCCTTGTGGATCAAGAGGGACAGAACAGAACATCAGAGGAGAAGACCCGACACCATGAATCGCAAGGAGTCAAAAAGGTACCACTCTTCTGAGAACGGTTTTTCGTTCTATTGTCCTTTGACAGTTCTCCACTCTTTGAGGTCACTTCAGATGTTGCATAAATGACAAAAATCATCTTTAGCTTCTCCTGTCACTGAGTTTAGTGTGCAGTTGAGGTTTAATACGTCTGCTGGTGCCTCATTTTGCAAGTGAACTGCAAAGAGATGGCTGTGGTTATTTGACAAGACTGTGGTTTCTCTTCTAGTTCTATAGAATTGTTCAAGTTTCAGTTCTCTGTGAGAAGACAGGCTCGTCACTAACAAAACGTTTCAGACTGCACATTCCTCAATGTGACCGTCCAGGACAAAGTTTGAATGTGCAGGACTGTATAGAGTCACACATGTATGTTCTGAAGTATCTGTGACCTGTTGTGGATAGAGGTACGTTCGCTCTGTGTGTTTACAGTACATAAGAGACATTAGTGGGAAAGTGCTGGTTGGTGTTGAACAAACATGGTCAATGTCAACACATTTAGAACCTTAATCTGTACATTAACTACTGAAACATGGATTTATGTAAGACTGTGTTCTAATTGGTACAGGCTGTGCTTCATAAGTACATAACTTGTGTAAAGCGATATGAGGATGGTGGAATTGATATATTTGAAGGCGGAGCTTTTTGGGGTCATCTGTACATGTTGTTGCTAAGGTCTTATCTGATTGCTTGGAAATGACAGACTTAGCAGTGGCTAAGGTTGATGCTATCAGCATCAGTCTCATTTCAGAAAGGCTTTGCAAGCATATCCATATGTAATACTGATTTAATGATATACACATCAGTGTTAAGCATTCGTTTTTGTGAGAATCTCTCAGTATTTGTCAGATGTACGTGCATCATTAATGTTTAAGTTATCTACAACATCTACAGGTACTAGTGACGGAATCAAGAGATAACAGCAGTAATAGAGAAGCTGGAGTTAGACTGAGATACAAGATGGAGATAGAAAGGGGATAACACAAACAAAGCCATCAAAGAGCATCGGCACCAATTAATCAATTAACAGGAGAAAAGAAGGAATTTGCATGCGTGTGTGTGTTAGGAGAGAGAGAGCAGGCGGGAGAGGGTTGGGGGTCGGGTAAACTAGCTGGAGATGTAGCCAGGAACTGGGAGTAAAACACTGGCTACTGTGGTAGGGAAGGGGTAGGGGAAGGTGGGGGGATTTCCAGAGAGAAAGGAGAAGTTGTTTTCTGAATGACATGAATAGAGCAAAGGGTGCAGAAGGGAGGAAGAGAAAGTGAGAGAGTAGGTGCTGTGCAGGCCCAAACACTCACACACAGATATAATTTGTGATTGCAAATTATATCAGCGGATTATGATACTGGATGTGTGTATGCAAACCAACAAAACTGATGCTGAAAACGTTCTCATATAGTATTTCAGTAGGTTAAAACAAACAGCACTGAATGCATATTCTTATGGCAAGCACTGACATTTTAACTTACATGTTTCATATGAATATATGATTCTGAAATGGACTATAACATCACATAAATGTACACGCTATTATTTCAGTTTGTTCAAACTCTAATCCGGCTGTTTAAAAGCACAGAAGGCTAATGATGATAAAGTAGAATCAGTTTAGCAAAAGGTTGCAACAAATCTCAGTTTTAAACGGTGCATCTATACACTAAATATTATCATTAATATTGTGACCTGAATATTGATACAATATCGTATTGCCAGGTCTCACCCCCAGCTTTTACCTTTGCATAGACCAGTTTACAAATTCATTTACATCAACCATGTGCATTTTTCCTTATTTGTATACGTGTGAGTCTGCATGTGTGTGTTTGCGTCTATGACACTGTATATGTAAGTGTATGTGCGTGTATTTTTCAGACCTAAGAGATTTGCACAGTGTGTATTGTCTATTGTCATCAGCTGTAAAGCAGATTGATGCAAATATTGCTCAGAGAGAGGTGAAAATGTGATGGAGAATTTGCATATTAGTCATGTCTAATATTTGCTCTGGCAGAAAAGACAAGGAAATAGGGGATGAATTTTATGAGCACTACAAAAGTATAAATAGCAAAGATAAAGGTGAAATTTAAGGCTAAGTGTGTTGTCTCTTTATGTCTCTTTGAGTGTGTGTGGCTTTTAGGTTGTAAGAATTATTCCCTAATGTTTCCATTAAATAAAAAAAATGTTAAAAGTGTTATTTTAAAAGTTCTAGGAACATTCAAAACGTAACGTTTTTAGACATTATATTAACATTATTCTTTGGTTATAAGAGCATTATTCTAACATTTTTTAATTCTGTAACATTCCACTAATTAATTAAGAATAATGTTTTTTAATATCGTTATATAACGTTGAAAAATGTTCTGCTAACATTACTTCAAAAACGGTTTTGATAACACTGAAGAAACTTTTAAAGAATGGACAACGTTCTCAGAATGCTCCCTGTTACCGGGGATGAAGGTAAATGTGTGTGTATGTGCACAAAGAGAGAATTGAAAAAGCACATGTTGACATGGACACTGATCTAGAAGGAAGGTGGAGGGAGAGCTATGAAGGGTTTGGTCATTCTAAGAACTTATTGCTACTTCTCTGTAGTCACAGCCAGCTTCCTGTTCATGTCACTGCAGTCACAGACCACAGTGA
>JAZGTK010012490.1:0-14899 GCA_036877625.1 Ambastaia sidthimunki
GATGATTTGATGATGATTCGACTGTTCCCAAATGACTTTGTATGAATGTGTTAATGTAATGACTCTATATGCCTCTCTTTCAGTCATCTAGTATTGATGTTACTGGAGATGTAGAGGAGGTTAAGGCCGAGGATCAGGAGGATGAGGACGAGGTTTGGGATACCATGGAAACGGTTACCGAGACATCCAAAAAGCGGGCGGCCCAGATAGATGAAGCAGTTAAAGTGGTAGATGGAAAAAAGAAGAGAAAAGTGTCAAAGAAGTGATAGAAAAACTACTGTGTGTTTGTAAAGGACATTTTTATAATTTTATACACCAAGTTTTTTTAATGGAAACAATTGTGCCAATTGACAATAGACAAGCGGAAATTGAATATTAAGCGACTGTTTGTTGTGGCTTTTTAATAATATTTATGTCATTACAGTTTCTCATTTTGCCCTGTGAAATGGTTTTGAGCATCTGGGAATGATGTAAAATATGGTTGTTAGATTGCCTACTAAATGTGAGCTTAAATATATGAACCAGCATAAAAAAACAATCCCATTAGCCACTACGATTCTGAATTAAATGTAATAATAGAATTTATTAAACAGTCTGTACATCACACCACTGTATCAGATTCAGAATCAGCCCAGCTTTCATTTCTGTTGACATAAAAATTAATCTAAATTTAACGCACAAATGCATCTACAACAAATGTGCATTTGAAGGAGGTATTTTCTAAAGAATCGTTTGTGTATAGTATGTTGATGGCATTCTTTGTGTTTTTGAAGGCATGTGCATATACAGTAAAGTATGATATTATACTGTAGGTTTTATATTGTTAGATTTTACTAAGGAATGAAGAGGAGCATCAGTCTGTGCTGGAATAAAGACAGTAGCGTTGACTCTGAATACTCATGCATACCTTTGCTGTCTGGGTGTGTGTGCACAGTCTCAATCTTGACCATTATGCTACGCACACTTGAACACACCCTATCCTAACCCATTCTCTGATAAGATAAGAGACATCTTGGTTTGGCATGAGAGCATTGTGTATGAGACAATTTATAGCTCATAACTGACTTATTTTAAACACGCTTACAAAATAAATCTGTGGATTTCAAACATCAGTCTTATGACACGTTACTTGACAACAGTGAGGAATCTAATTAAATGTCACTGTACAGTTAAATATACTTAAGCATTCTGTACTGTTTTTTTAAGTATACTTGTGAATGTTATTTAAAAGACCAAATATTTCAGATTTTCATGCATGTAGTTTTTAGGGTGTTTAGTGTATTATTAGGTGACATCTCTGATACCTTTGATGTTAGTTTGTTAAGGTTCCATTTACTTGGAAACCAAGTAAATGAAAAGTGCTGAGGAGCAAAGGGCATAAATATGGAGAGGAGAAACGCAGTATAACTACAAGTGAACTCTGGGACCTTGCTGGATGGAGGGGGACAGGTTTCATGATTGCTGACTGGCAATTACAACAGAAATAAGTCTTTGTGTAACACAACATAGCTTTGGTAGATTTTGACCTTGGCTAACCTGCGTTCCATGTTTGTGGCTTGAGTTTGTTATAATGACACACTAACTACTGGAAAGATTTCATTTCCTCTTAAATCTCTCCTCAAAAGTGCCCAAATAGCTTTAACTACAGAAGCCAAATCACCACATACACATTACACTGCCTGAGTCATATGCATTGTTGTTTTTGCAGATTCATAGAAGTAAAAAATAAAATTTTACGTTGTGGCTGGAATGTTGAGTCAAATTAGACTTTATATCACGTTAAGCAGCATAGACAGAGGTCACACCCAGATTTTGACCCTCAACACATAAGTTTCCACCTGCCTGAAAAGTTCTAATTCTGTGTTTATGAAGCTAGATTGTTGTGGTACATTAATTTGCACCTTCATTTTTGTGAATGACAATTGAGATTCTCTCCCACAGTAAACTCATGTGCTCTTTAACCTAAAATGGCAATAATTAACCCTCTTCTCTAAGCAGTTTATTGTCCTGTTATAAAGTCTTTTTCATTCTTTGATCAATGTTTAGAGTCCATAGTCTGTTTCTCTTTATTCTGATCATGCAGAATTATCTCATCAATTTCTGCTATTACCAGTAATTAAGAGAATGACCTAAATTACACATTTACTGATCATTGGTCACACACTGTTACTAGCCTGTAAACAGACTAATGTTGCAAAAATGTTGTTAAATGTTTCGTTAAAAAACTACAATTCAAAATGTTTTTTGTGATGAGCAACAATGTTCTTTAATAACGGTAAATAATCAAGTAAAACATTTGCTCCCTCTAGTGGTTATGTTTGTTTATAATAAAGTGACCGGAGATTTAACTTATTTGCATGCTTCATTTTAAGAAATACTGAATACAATGTTGCCTTTCAAGATTTGAAATACATAAATATATTGTTTTGTCTGTTGTTTGTGAGCACAAATAGGGTCCTGAGCTAATCTGTGTGTAAGTCCATAGGTGTTCAGGATGTTGGATTTGAGGGGCAGGGCCCAAAAGATGTTAAATATTGACAGGAAGTGTAATTATTAACTAAGCCTCAACTCCAAATCACTTTTAAACTGGCCTCTGTCGGCCTGACATTACACTGCTGACTGACTGACGCATGTCTCTCACCCACTGGCTCTCTCTTTGTGCTGCTACTAACTTTTAAAAACTTTTTTAGTTTCTTCATTTTTAGTTTGTGAGTTTGCCTTCTTTCTTTAAGCTACAGCTTCTTTCTTTTTACACAACAAAAACCTGGGCTTTTGCACAGAACTATGAAGGTAAGTTAATGTTAAATTAAAGATACAGGAATATTTGTGAGGAATATGAAATGGATGTAATTGTTAGGAATTTGTATAATTAGTTGTATTTAATATAACTTTATATACAATGGGAAAAAACTTGGGGACCCTATGGGGAAAATTATAATGCTACAATCTGACTATTTGTGAAAGGCTAGATAAATATTCCAATGTAAATATGCCTGCATTGTCTAATAAGGTCAGAAGATCTAAATGATTTTAATAGGAAAACATTACAGTCTCAAAAGGCTTGTGTTCAGCCCTCAAGCATTTCAAATATTACTTTGTTCCAATGGAAATAAATGTCAGGTTTAAGGTTTTCTTCTGGCATCATGGTATTGGTCAATCAGTGTTTGTAAAACAATCACAGTCTAATTTAACATGCCATGTTCTTGGCTGTAACCGGAACCAGCTTTCCGGAGTTGAACTGCTTAATTCTAATTATTACTCAGACATAAAAAATGAAAGGATGGCAACTGGGAATTGTGTTAAAAATGAACCAAATGATGTCATTGATTTTCTCTCACCCTGTATAGATGTAGGATACACCACTAGGATGAAAAGATAATGGTGAATTCATGAGAAGATAACAAGAGCAGATAACACACACTAACTAGACCAATGCGTGTCCCCTTTAATTACTTTATTATTCTGTTGTTCCAAAGGTACCAATAAACAGTAGAAGGTTTACAGCAAGTCAAAGTCTAAAATTTAACATAAACCAAGAATCCAACAGGGAGAAAGAACAAGTTATGAAGTGTAGGTTGGGTTTAACCCATGACTCAAATGCAAAAAGGAAGTGATATGTGCAAAATTAAGACATGGTGACATATACATTGTTGAGAGACACACCCTGTTTTTTTTCTCAACACACACAGACTCAAGCTGAGCACCCTTGTGTTGACTGCCATCATAAAATGGCTGTTATCAAGATCAGTCTTAGCACTTTGGACGTGCTGTTGGCCAATGATGGAGTCTATGGCATGCCATAAAGATGAGAATGAAGGGTCAAAGTCATGGACCATCACAGTTGTCACATGTCTTTAATAGAAGCCTTGTTGAAAAAACAGCTAAAACCAGCCTAACCAGCCTAAGCTTTTTCCCCAGTCTGATTTTAACTGGTTTAGTTGGATGGTTTTAGAGGGGTTAAACAATTATCTATACTTTTATCTACACGGGATATATGTCATTATCCCGTGTCTAAATGCTGATCTAACCTCTCTTTTGTTTTTATTTCAGGTGACACTACTGCTTCTGTTAAAAAAATAAATCAAAATAAAGGACAACTCTGGTGAGCATGATATTAAATCCGTGACGTTTGCCTAAGCGGGAATGCACTTCCTCCCATTATCCACAGGGGACGTAGTTTTACAGACCTGGTTTTACAATCCACAAGTTTTACAGACCTGGTGCTGGCTGGTTGTAACAGCAACTCCATGTGGAAGGTTTGTTTCTTCCAGTGGAGCTGCTGTTGCGTGCAGATAGTCACCGTTATCTGCCTTAGTGACATATGATTGAAATGAACAGATCACACACAAGATTTTTGTCTATGATCATATGTTTTTCACATTTGCAGTTTATCTAGATTAACACAGTGGCACCCAATACCCGACTGTAAATGTATATATGCTAACAGAAAGAATGTGTAACCTGGTGTCTAGGACACAGGCTGATGACCTATGAATTGACAGCCAGTGTTTGCAGTCCAGCTTGCCTGTCAGTTCTGTAGGCCACTGCCCTGTTTGCCCTGCTAAACACACACTGATTTGTAACCCATAAAGAGAATACAGGACACTTATATGTGAAACTTAGATTTATATAAACAGATTGTAAAAACAGTGTATTAGGATATATGTACATTTTTGTGTAATTCAAGTTATTTTTATGTAGCCTAGCTGTTGTATGTAATGATGTATTGCACATTAAAGTATATTAAAGACAAACTTTCTCCCAGTTGTTGAATATTAAATAAATGTGACTTTTCTCAGCATATCATATTACTTGTTGTAGTTTTTGAATCTCTCTTTTTACAACATAATTGGGTTTTTAATCATATTCTGTGACAACAGTTCATCACAGTTTGCATTAAACCATTGAAAATAAAGATAAAACGTAACTAATATATTTATTTACTTCACACACATGACCTACTAATTCTCAAACCAACATCCAGCAAACATCAGAATGGTTTCACTTTCAGTTTTGATAGGATAGGACAGCTATTGAATAAAATAAAATGCTGGATTTACAAGAATCTGTTCAAAACAGCCACTGAATTCAGCCTCTTTGCTGACCCAGTCTACAGCCTGTTCTAGTCAGACAACAAAGGATGTTTAATTAACAATGAAACCTTGCTGACAATTTTTGTTTTTTAAGACAAAAAGTAACGCCAATGAGGTATTTTACACATACAATGTAACTAGATAATGTAATGTTATATTTTTAATGTTATATTAAATTTATTTAATGTAAATGTATTTAATATAACAATGTAACTAATATTTGTCATATGTAGGCTATATTTATAGCAATGTTATTGGATCCCCCTGCTGGTGCCCTAAGTCATGTTTTCCCACCACTCCCTGAACATCAAGACATGCGAAGCTGTTTTTAAACAATATGTATTGTGAAAGGCGCTATACAAATAAAATAGACTTGAATGAAGTATTTGAGCAAATATTTTAGTTAATATAACATGTTAACTGTGCCCTACTAAAGGCTAAATATTTATATATTTTTAGAACATCGTTTCATCATGTTACGAAAAACATTTTCACTTTCATAATAAAGACAGCTGTTGTCATTCTCAGGGAACCCCCCACATTTCAAGTGAACTTAGAGAGTGAACTTTCATTTTCACTCTCTAATACAAAGCAGCATTTGTTGCTTTTGTTGGCTGGTGTTCTTTTGTTTATTCCAGCGTAATTAACAGTGGACATTTTAACCCACTACAAAGGCTACAAAATATACAATATTATTTATTACGGTGTAAAATGAGGTATATGTTTTCTGTGCAGTGAATTTATGGTCTAAATTCATTAATTTATTTGGAAATAGTGCAAATGCAACAAATTGTAGTTTGCAACAAAATGCAACAAATTGTCACTGTAGTTGACAATTCAGTCTCTCAGTAAAACAACAGAACTACTTTTGTTTCATTAAGAAAATTAAACTAAAACAAGTTCATGATTCAAACACCCCCATTCAAAGATCCCTGTTACGTAACTCCAATTTGGGGAGGGTGACGTCTTTTATTTTGGAAGTTCCCTTCAGTTCCGGTCCATAAGAATATATTGAAAATGTTGTGGGGGGGTAAAGCGATCCTGTATATAAATACGCAGAGGGACTCTCCAGCAATAGAGCAACTGTGCGATGCGCACTGATTCTCTAGCGGAACAAAACACAGTCTGCCGAAGAAAAGCCTTTAGTCTGACTTACAGGACAAAGTCAAAGTTTGCAATTAATAATAAAACAGATAAGTGAACAGCTGACAGCTTGGAACCGACCCACCACGCTGACAATCCGCTTCGTCTGATACCGGACCGTTTTAGTTCATACGAAGCGCTGAATTAAACTGCCAAGAAGCTAGTGGAAACTTTATACAGCACCGTGAAAGGTTTTTTTCTTTAAGTAAGAAGTTTGGGTTACACATTTTGCATCATGTTTAGTTGGGCGAACAAAAACGGGAAGAAAAAGGATCCCGAACTGTTTCAGACCGTTTCAGACGGGCTGAAGCGACTGTACCGGACCAAATTATTCCCGTTAGAAGACACGTATCACTTCCACGACTTCCACTCTCCGGCTCTGGAAGACGCTGATTTCGATAACAAGCCCATGGTACTGCTAGTGGGACAGTACTCCACAGGGAAAACCACTTTTATTCGCCATCTCATGGAGCAGGATTTTCCTGGAATGAGGATAGGCCCTGAACCGACCACTGACTCATTCATTGCGGTGATGCACGGGGACCAAGAGGGGCTCATCCCGGGTAACGCTTTAGTGGTTGACCCCAAGAAACCCTTCCGAAAACTCAATGCCTTTGGAAACGCCTTTCTGAACAGGTGAGATCCAGACCTTCATTTATCATTTTTGCCTCTGATTTATTGCACTTTCAGTAACTCAAGTGTTAAATGAACTCAACACTTCGAAAATAATGTAAAGGAACAGTGTTGTACAGCCGTATGCATATTATCTTTAGTTAGGGTGTTGTTTTCTTTTATCTGTATCTGTAAAGAGGTTGTAGAGTTTTGTTTCAGATGTGCTCAGCGTTACTTTATCCATATAAAATTTTACGGTGAGAACATCAAAAACTGTCATTTTGAATGTTAAAACTACTGCAAACTACTCTTTAAACTATTGCATGCATAAGTGCTCATGTCAGCTATTACTTTCATTGTAAGGGCGGAGCTTTGGCGGTAGGAACATAGGATAAAGCGCATTCACTTCCATTGTTAACAACTGAATACAGTCATGTATGTAATAGATTCAAGATCAGCATGTAACCATATTATCTTAAGCTTGTGCTAATGGGTTCCCGCTTCTTTAGGCAAAGTTAGCTGACACGGGTTATGACAGCTGCTGGGGCCTTCAATGGTCTTTTTTAACAAGCTCTTGGGGAATTTGGCACTCCAGTAACAACATAAAGAGAGTGGAGTCGAACTTCACAATGGTGTATCAGTTCAATTTGCTGTTGTCTTCAACTCGTGTCACATATGTCTGTGTTAAACTGACTGTTAGTCAGCGGACTTAAGCTCAGCACAGGTGGGCGTGGCTTGTCTCCAGGACTACTAGCACACATTTTCTTTGGAATTGTGCTTGTTGGAGGCCCTGTATAGGACCTCCTCAGTGATGTAGAGCTTAGCATAACTGATCCTCATGCTGATAAAAGCTTGACTAAGAGGGATCATATTATCCACAGATCATATTTACAGCCCAACAGGCCTGGGCTGGCAGAAAGAGTTTTATTCTGAGAAAATGTCCTTGGATATGAAAGCATGGAATGAATGCTGCTTTGACCGTTGGCTTGTGCAAAGTGTTTCACAATTCACTCACAAATTGGCAGGAGACTAGTCAAAGGTTTCAGCCCTTTTCCCTCTCTGTGCCCACCTTGACAATGTGTGTTCTCTGAGGATCAAATCAGGTGTTAGTTTGGTCTTTTTTTAAATGCAGTCATGGATACATCAGAGATCTTTCCTTATGAGAGTTTCTATTTGTTATGGTTTACACATAAACCCAAGATTGTAAAGTTAGGACACTGTCTTGGACTGTGTGACTTTTTGCAGGTTTTCATGTCAAAAGAAAGGAAAAAAAAACTGACTCTGCTAAGAATTCCCCCTGACGCTGCACATAATGACTGCAGATAATCTGGGAAACTGACTTGGCAATTTTTGAGCCATCTTTTTTTATCACACTCAAAAGTGTCCCCTTGCTCAGCTTTGCGACCTCAGTTTCCTTTACAATATGCTGGCTATTGCTTATCAAGCATATTTAACATTTATCTCCCAGCATTTTCACTGTGACCTTGTCAGAGAGGTTAAAGGGTTGCTTGAAAGTGATTGGCCAAGTATTTAGGTGATGTATCTGTGCCTTATGACCACAGCTTTAGCTGTAGATTCTTAGTTCACATGAACTACTTGGTCATTCCAGTAGTTCACAGTTCCACACTGATGCCCCACCCTTGTGCTCTTGTTTCTCCCTCCACACTAACTCTGTATAACTTAAGTCTGTTCTCCAGCTGTGTTCTTCATTTTCTATAGGTTCTGCATTGAATTTAGAATTGGGATATACAATTGCTGGCTGCCACTGCTGAGAACTGGCATCCTGCCAAGAGTGAAATTCAGATGTTTTTCCTAAGCTGTCACAGTGATTGTGCAAAACCCTATATGGTGTATTAACCACTGCTGAGCTGAAGATTAATTTAAGGTTGGTTATCAGTGTAGCTCGTGGTGTTCTATGGTGTTGTGCAACATACACTGTTCTGAACAGGTCTTGCTCAGCTTTTTGTGTAGTGTTTTATATTCGTGCATTTATAAGCATGACATCTAAGTTCTCAGTGCAGAATCATTTAAATAATAAAAATAAAAATGTTTGGCCAGTTTCTTAGTCATAGTTTTTGGGGCTTTAGATCCTGTAGGCCGCTGGAATTTCAAATATTTCATGAATGAACTACACACAAGAAAAAGGCAGATGGATTTACCTCCGGAAAAATGGTTTTCATCTCTGAATTTATTATGTTGTGCCTTGTGCAATGAAGGCTAAATAGTTACAGTCGATTCTTACTCTCTTACTAGAAGTGTATGAACAAAGTCGTGCTGTACGTCTAGTGTATATTTCATCTGTCTTCATCTGTCCCAGCACAGTGTTCAAATATCCAACTAGCAGATGTGGCCCATGTCTGTGGCCTAACCTGTAATCAGGCTTTTTTACTGATGTCTTTGTATCCACTAAGTTACAGCTGGTTGCATTATTATGAAACCAATGTTGTTTGCCAGGATAGGATAAGAAATTACTAGTTACTTTTAAATGGCATCAAGCACAAACTGAATGTTTTGTTCTAACACCTGTAGGGCGTTTGCATGACCTTAGAAGTCAGAAGAGTTCAAGTGGTGAATTGGTTAAAAGCAGACTAGTAGTAGTTTCCAAAGACCTTTCCAAACATTATCTAAATGGCAAGATCTCAACAATATTTGAACAATAGTCCAGCAGGATATCTACAGGATATCTAGAGCCATGCTCTACCAGTTGAGCTAAAAGAAAGTTATAGTAGTTATACAAATATACAAATACATTGACCTAAATTGATTTGAGTTAATTTAAGTTCAAGTCTCTATAATTAGCTAAGCTTGCTTATATGGCAGAGTTATATGAGACACATCAAGAGCACAGCTATATAGAAAACAAACCCAAGCGAGTGGTCTGCTATACATTGTTGCTATTGACAACGGTCATTTGACTGCTAAATGCCACCTTTCACCAATCAGGATCAACTACTGGATAAATAAGATGTATCTGTTCCTTCCCTGCACATACTTGTATTTACTGAAAACATTGGGCAAAATGACACAAGCAGTCTTTGTCCACTGGCAGCATGTTTAGTAACGAGTGGAATGCTGGAGAAGAGAATGTGGTATACGATTGACAGGAGTGACGGTTGCAGCATGGAGGGGAAAAATTATGGCACTCGTTCTGGAAAACTGATGGGGGAATAAGAAAAATATGCAGGAGGAATGTAGCTTTGAGGCTTAAGATTGTTTTTGTATGACTAAAATGTGATGGTATGTTAAAGGCATGGAAAAAATACCATACAATCTGATCTGTAAGGTTGGCACATGAATTAAAAACAAACATAAACTAGAGAGCAGGGATTGGGTCATGGAAAAGCTGAGTTTAAGGCTGGAATGATAAGATTTAACCAGCAAGAAGAGAATCAAAACATAACAGATCATAAAACATAAATCATTTCAGTTTAAAAGTGATTTTGCCAGCAAGAAGGGAATTCCAGTCAAAACATAACAGATCATAAGACATTTAAATCATTTAAGTTTAAAAGTGATCAAGTGTCTGATTGACTGATAGTGTCTGATGTTTGATTGTCTTTTCCAGGTTTGTATGTTCCCAGATGCCAAATGCAGTGCTGGAGAGCATCAGCATTATAGACACTCCTGGAATTCTGTCCGGAGAGAAGCAGAGAATCAGCCGAGGTTGGTTTATTTCCTTCTGGTTCTTTGTCTTCCTCTCTTTCTTTAATTGTCTTGGCTTCTCAGAACCCCCCACATGCCCTCCCTTCCTCACCGTCCCTGACTTCCCTTCCTGTAGCTACATCTTCATATTCCGAATCCTATTAATATGAGCTCTGTTTGCATAGACAGCTGTGTATGTATTTTTTCTGCTTACATTGCTTACATTTGTGCTCATGGACTAAGCAAAAGCGTGAAGGTTAATTCAGTTTGCGGCTACATTGGGGCAGTGTTAAGAGGGAAGTTCTCCTGTTTACATTAGAGAACAACCAACTCGTGCTCTTTCCATAGGCTCTTTTCCTGTAGGAGGGAAAGGAAGTTGAAAACCCAATACATTTGTAGTGACATCTGGGCTGTCCATTCCCATCAAACACTACAATTTGTCGGGAATAATAGATTGTAAGGGATCTGTTGCGCGCGGGTGTCAAAAACTTCTGAATACATACTCGTACCTTCGTCAAGATGTAATGAAAGAAAAAAAAAATCAGTTTAAAGTTCACTTTGCTCAGTCTATTTGATGGCTAATTTAAGGTTAAAAGGTTAATTTTAAGGTTAAAAAACTGGGTGTTTTTTCCCTGTAGTATACTGTACCATTTTACTGTACCATGCAAGGTGTTTGTTGTAAAAGAGAGAGTTATCTGGTAAAGATATGAGTATCAGATTAGTTATAAGTGAGGCGCCGGTGAGCTCTATGAGGGAGTGCAGGCATGACTGGATGAGACTAACCAGGTGTTGTGGAACCCTCACATTCCATACCGTACAGCTCTATCTTACATCGTGATTATTTAGGTTAGCTTTCAAATGGGCCGTACCCTGTGGTTTCTGATAAGCAACTCTTCCCCCCAGAGCTTGCCAGTGCCAAGGGCGGATTTAGAAACATCATTAGTGAATGACCAAACTACTTTCCAGGGCTGATATATGACAATAAAAAACACGTGATCACGCATGGAGACAAAATGTGAGATGCATCCCGTATGGTTCAAAATGAAATTACCTCAGCGAGGTTTCGCAAACAGTGTGAGAGTCACAAGGCCTTTGACTTATTACGATGGAGATAACCGCCCTCCATCTGAGGCTAGTGTGACTGTCTGTGGTGCCCTTTGCCTTCTTTCTCGCTCTGGGCTAAATGAGAGCCATAAAAATCAATAGTGAAGATGGTAATGGCTCACAAGGCGTGGCAGCTAAATAAATTTAGGACACATGGTTCATACTAGTCACTACAAAGCTTCTTTTTTAAAGTACATGAGGAGGGGACAGTCCCTTCAGCTCTTAAAAAGTATTCACAGGGCGATTGCTAATCTGGTTCTTCACAAGTTGAGTTTATTTAAAGATTCTGCTGCTATTGTGTTCAAAACTTCCTCTTTAATGTTACAGTAAGTGAACGCTTGTGGGGGAAATGTGAGGAAAGCCCTGCTAGTGTCATTATCCGAACACGGAAAGTGTTTGGTTAGGGGCCTTTGGCTCCTATGTCAAGTACAAAGGGGAAATAATGTTGAATTGCCAGCTTAACATGCACGAAGGGAAAGTGTGTGTCGTAGATGGGGCAGAGCTCGTAACATGGCTTGTAGCCAATCACAGTGTACTGAAGTCAAGAGCTTTAAAAGCAATAAGCTTGGTAGGAAATCTGGCTCTGTCTGAGAGTGATGGGAGAGTGAGTTATGTAACTGATCTAACATGGATATTCAGATAAGAATGACAACTATTTAAAGATCTAGCCATAGTCATGCTGTTGTTTTCTTTTCACTCTTCTTACTTTATTCTCCATGTATTTTTGTATTGTTCTCTTTGTCTTCCACTTCATTCTTCCCAATAATGTGGTTTACATATTGTGGTCCTAGAGTCCTGCTCTGACTTAGGAGAACAGAAGAGTGAATATGAAAAGAATATGGACAGGACCACTTCCAAACCATAAACTGTTAAATAAACCAGAACTCTTTCATAATTGCAAGCATGCCATTTTCATGACTTACCAATTCAATTGTATGAGTTTTGTTATCTGTCCTGCTAAGGTGTAGGTCTTGTGAGGTTGGTTAATGATGTTCTGAAGTCTGCTGACTTCACATCCGTTATTCTTCTCCTGACCTTAGTTAGGCTTTCCATAGAGTTCACCACAAAATACTTCAGAATGAATCTAGATTTATACTTCAGTCTGGGCAAGTCCTGAAACACTGACGCATTTTGTTCACTCTAAGATGCTCTCATCTGCACTAAAGTACTGTTTTATTATAAAGAAATGTATTTCATTTGCTTGTAGGGAAAATAGCACACTTAGGAGTTTGTGAAGGGAGATTGTAATAACCACTGTAAACTTTTGTAGGTGTTTGATTAAATATTTAAATCCAGATGCAACTTCCATGATGAATTCCTTTGTTCACACACTATTTATTTTGTTTCCTCTCTTAACGGTTTTCTATGTCCTTGTCTTATACTGGTTGGTGTCCTGCAGGGCTCTATTTTAGTACCTCTCATGTTTATTGTACACACTGTCTTGCCTTAATTCTTCATGGTTGAGTAAGCTTGGCCTTTACTATAGTACTTTACTGAGTAGACTTAGCTTACCTTTAAAGCACTGTTTTTTACTTTACTGAAATCATATCTGTTGAAGACTGATAAAGTGATTAAGTGGCAATTCATTGCCGTTGTATCGGTATCACAATTTCTTTGCTGTGATTTGTCAAATAATGCTATTTATTTAGAATTTGTCATAGTGATCATGACAAACTTTTTCCCACAATTAATTTCTAGAAGAAGTTTTCTATTGTTCATGAGGGTCATTGTATCAGATTTGTACAGTCTTCCTTTGTGTGTGTTTTCCAGGAATTTGTAGAGGTGCCACATTGACTTGCGCTGGTATTGGAAAGAGATCATTTCCTTTCAAGCACATATGAATGCACACAACTTTTCCATTGCAACCCCTCCCACAATTCTTGCATATTTGCTGCTGGTAAAGCTAGGCACATTACCAGGAAAATCATTGTTATTATTTGTTAGCAGAAATGAAATACTGTAAGTGACATGGAGATCAATGTGGCTTTTTATTGAATAGAGTTTTTCATATCTCATGGATCAGCATTATGACAGAAAACAGAACTGAGATTGCAAAGATCATTGTCAAGTTAATAGTTAACAGAAACCATGGCAACACCTATACAGTGTTCATATTATCTTTGGAGATGTATTATCATCAATGGTGATATGTAATAGGTCCCAGATTTTTAAAGATCAAATGGTTCCAATTAGATATACAGTATAGCTGACGTTTGCTATTAACCATTCAACTGTTGTTTCTCAAACTGCTGGAGTTTAATTAGTTAGTTATGACCAAACTCGTACCACAAACACTACAACAAAAGTCTCTGAGCTCTCCTTCTCATTATATGGTTAATTATACACATTAGCAATAGATTACATATGGTTTTAACAGTTTTAACTTTTATTAGAACCCTGTACATGCCTTTAGTATTTGTTTTAGTACATGTTTTTTTAGTAATATTGTTTTATTCAGACAGATTGGGCTGGTGCTTTATTCAAAGATTAATGACATTAGGACGAACATTCAGACCAGCATGAACTCACCATGTCTGTTTGTGGTGGTCAGTTAGCAGGACCGGTCTGTCTTTGTGTTGGTTGTAAACTTTACAGTCTAGATTTGTGCATATTATGTACAGTGCACACATAACCGACACCCTTGCAGACAACTGGTGCAATTTTCAGTATATTAGCGTGTCTGGTATTATTTTACTAATCTGCATAGAGTTTCTGCAGGATACTGGATTTTAATTCATTTATTCTTTCTAACAAGAAAGATTTTTGTTTAACATGCTGGATTCTTGTCCTCATTCATCAGTGCAGGTACACTTACTCACCATTACTCTGGTATGTGTACACGAGACTGTGTACACGAGGATATCCTTTAGTTTACACAGGAATCTTGTTTTGGATCTGATTAAAAAATGATAAACTGACTGACTGAATCATAAACTGTCTGTATTGTTGGGGAGAAAATGTTTAAAATGCCACATTAGATACCCAGACTTGCACCAGCTGTATTGATATAATGTATGTGAATATATTTATGTATATATTGTCTATGTATTTATACTTATACATGTATATCTGTCTATCTGTGATGGATTGTAGCTGATAAAGAAATGACTCTGAGTCACGCCCATATTGAAGTCTGATCCAGATGTCACATCCTGCTGACGTTGACATTACATTTGGGACACAGTCCTTCCTGTTCTCTACACTGCAACTGGCCTCCACACTCTCTCTGTATAATCCAAATTTGTATAACTTCCAACTGAGTCAGTAAACTCAGTTGGATTTGCTTTGAGCCAACATACTACTGA
>JAZGTK010012491.1:0-14899 GCA_036877625.1 Ambastaia sidthimunki
GGCTGCAAATAAAAGTCACAATCAACTAATCTCTAATAAATTGTAAGATATGTCCATCCTTCAATGTAAGTCTACAAGATTTTAAAGTCTGACAAGCAAAGAAAATGTTATGTCATGAAAAAGTAATGACACACTTCTACATAGCACACGTCTTGCAATTTGATCATGTCTATAGAACAAAAAGTGCTGGCTGGAGTTAGGAATGTTCAAAAACAGGGACAGGGAATTACCCACCTGGAGGGCGTGTACTGCTTTTGGGATTATGGGTTGTGGATTGGCTGTTGCCATTGAAACAGGTAGAAGGGCAGATGCTAAAATGAAAAGCATGTGATGTAATAAAGTTATAACACATGATAAATACACGTGTAATACATGTGTATATATGTACTCAATGATCTGATGAATTAAGTTTTTATTTGTTACATCACTGACCTGTATAAGAATCTGATTTGGTGTATGTGTCACCCTGCACTGACAGCGGGGGGGCAGAGGAGATGTGTACAGGTTGTGGTGATGAGCCACTGGTGCGCTCCTTCAGTCTGGAAACACTTGGATCCTACAGCAAAAACAAAGACCAAGTTCAGGAATATCTGAACGCATATTTTTTTACTGCTGTGGTATTTTTTGTTAAATGCAATGATTGTTCTAACCATGAGTGATGTAAGTTATTTTCCTGTCCTTACTGACGGCACAAAGACCATGTGAAGCCTATCACAGCTATCTGGAGCTATTTGATGTTTACTATACAGCTACGAAAAGCAGGATTTGGACTAATATGATTTCAATGGAAGATATTTATTACTGTTTATTTATTTATTAACACTTTATTGCACAGAACCTGGTTAGGATGTATGTATGAACTCTATTTTAAGACAATAAAGTACTGCAGATGGCTGCTATGGCAGGGAATAATAATGATTTTTTCTTACTTCAAGTTCTGAGTCACTAGAGTCTGGTTGCGAGGCTGGACCGGTGAGGAAGGGCAGCATTGGTTGGCCCATTTTGGCCATGCGTGAAATCAGTTTAGCTTTAGTGGCATCTGGATTCTAAAGACATAAAACAATAAACACATAGTTATCATACTTGGTTTGTTATTGCATCTACACTTTTGTTTTTACTATTTGTGCAATTATTTGGCCTTTTGTTATTTTTATTATGAGGGTTAACAGTATCAGGCAATGTTGCAGGCTAGGTTCGAACTCACAACACTCACTTGATCACCACAGCTCAATATGTTGTGCACCAAGTCATGCATCTTTCTAGGCACAAAAAAACGAAATACTCTAAACAAATCTGTGGGAAAATTCAACAGAATGAAAACTTACACTCAGCTGTTCATTCAGAGAGTTGGATTTTGCATGCAGAGGCGGTTCACTGTCAACAAAAAGGAACCATATAAAATGGACAAACTGAAACAAATGCTACTGAATAAATGCACAGTGAACACATAAAAAGAGTCACACATGTGTTGCTGTGTCACTCACCTAGGTTTGCTTATTGGTGGGGTTGTGCTGATTGGCTGGCTGAGCTCAGAGGAGCCCAGACTCTCCACACTGGAAGCTGGTGAAGGAGCCGCAGACTCCCTGGAACCTCCATCCTTTGCAAACTTAACCTGCACATGCACCAATAAGAGTCCAGTTAGCAAAACAGCTGCTGTTCATTTAGAACACATGAACACAAACACTTTCTACAACTACTTTGGCCTTGCATTGCCATTTTAAAAAAAGGACCTATCGTTTATATATAACATGCAAATTAAGATACTTGTGACTGCTGGCACCTGGGACAAATATATGAACCATGAGATAGTGAATAAGTTTGTAGGTGAAGATCTGCTTATGACAATGACATACCCGGCGGATTTCTGTTTCAAAAATCAGTGTACTGTCTGGTGGGACACGGTTGGGGACACCCTGCGATCCATATGCAAGGTCGGGTGGAATCACCATGAGCCGCCTCCCGCCTTTGCGCATGTTCAACATCCCTTCTTCCCAGCCCTGAGAGAGAGAGAGAGAATGAGAGACAGTGTGAGAGAGAGAGAAAGAGAGAGAGAGAGAGAAAGAATGAGAGCAAGAGCTTAAGATTGTCATACTGGTAACAGTAACACTGTGAACTTAAATTCATCCCAGCTCACTTACTTTAATGACTTTCCCAGCTCCAAGTTTCAGTCTCAGCAGTTTGTCCTTATTCAGATTGGAGTCAAACATCTGGAAGACAATGAAAAACAACAGAATGTTACATAAAGGGTTGGAATGGTAAAAACAATTTACCTGTTGATCTATGGACATAGCTTTCTTCTTGTAAATTGGAATTTTTTCCTATTCCGAGTGTTTGCGTCATGTAAATATCTTAAAGGTAGGGTTAGCAGTTTCAGAGAGGATAGCAATAACAATCAACCCCATGATCTTGACATATAAAGGGCCATGAATTATTAAACCCTGTGTAATAAATGACTAACAATGAGCACCTCAAGTATTTCAATAAGGAACAAATACAGAAAAAATAAATGCACTTCTTATTCATTGTGGAATAAATGGCCCTTAATGAGAAAATGCTGCATGTGTTAACACAATCATTTTTTACCGGTCCGATTGTTTGGTTCTGAAGTAGCCAGCCAGTGTAGGCAACTTCTAAAGAGTCTCCATTCTCCACACCTTGTCCCTCACCAAGCAGAAGGTCCTGGATCAGCACAGAGTCTACTGGACCACCGCTGTTCACTTTTGCTAGACAAACCTAAAACAATTGACACAATTAAGTGCCAGAGTAAACAGGTTCTTCTGTGTAAGAAATCTCTTCAAACTGTGTAACATAATTGAGAAAATGCAGACCTCTTTACAAAAGTCTGTAGCTGCTTTCTCTGATTCAAACATCAGCGACCAATTCTGTCTCTGGTCATCATAAAACGTGCAGTAGTTACTAGGCTGGACCTGAGAGAGAAGAAAGAGACCATCGTAACATATGTAGTGTATACAGTAGGGCTGTTCAACTCTAGTCCAGGAAGGCCACTGTCCTGCAGAGTTAAGCTTCAATCCCAAACAAACACATCTATAATGTTCAAGTAATCTGACAAGAGTTCAACAGAACAGCCCATTATACACAATATAAATACAAAACATGTACCTCTGAAAACATCATCTGTTTTTTAAGTAGTAAATCATTATAGATAAGCGCTTACAGTGAGCATGAAGCCGGCGTGGATTCTGGCTGCCGTCACCTGTTTCTGCTGACTGACATACAGCAGGATCTTGTACTGAAGAATATTGAAGACATATCAGCATTACAAACATCATTCAATCATAAATGAAATTTGACTGAAACGTGCAGTTAAGTCCAAGCACCTTACTGTAACATGTCAAGCTACTGATGAAGTTAAACTACTAGTTAAGCTCTTATGAAAAAGTAGTTAGTTAAGACGTTACAAAGTAGTTAACTACACTCCAGCTGGCAATAAATCAGATAATGTAATTGATAAATGAAAAGAGCAACAGCATTTTTCCAGCTCAAAAACAATGAAGGTTTCTGAACACATCAGTCTTAGTTCTGGTGACAGTATTAAACTTAAACTGATACCTATGCAATAAATAAATAAATATAACTGAAACAAGAACATAGCTATAAATAGCAGTTTTCATCTAAACATTAAAAATAATATTGCATGCAATGAGTCAGTAGGTCATTTCTTTCTGAACCTTTTTCATGTACATAAACCTCATAAAAAAGCTTGACTGGTTCAAAAAAACCATATATATATATATACACAACTCTAACATATTCTAACCTCTTTAGTTGTATGATTTCCGAGGACCGCCGCTCCCAGCTTACCTTGTTTCACATACTGTCCATTAACACTGCACAGAAAAAAAAACGATCACTGGATTTCCTGATTCATTAATACATAGAACATAGTGTGCAACATCTTACCAAACATCAGTGTAAAGGATACATTCTAAGATGTATATTAGCATGTATATTGCTTCAGGGAAAAAATGAGTGGGACTACAGATTTTTAATATTTCATGTGCTATTTTGTTACACTAAATAAAAAGACTAAATGAAACAAACTCTTGTGTTTTTTACACTTACTATCTGTAGGCATGTACTGCTGTAGCGAAGAGAACAGCGGGAGAGTTGGAGGGAGGGGCCGGCTTTTGAGCGGGAGGTCCTTTTAAAAACAACAATCAAAATTTTTTAAAATCAAAGGTAAGAAATAATTACATTAAAGCACAGCACAGAGTTTATCTGGTGTTTGGAAACAGTAGTATCTTGTTTTTCTTTTTATTATCTCACTGTGGCCTCTTTATTATCTCACCCAATATGTGCGACTGACCTGTAAACATGGACCTTTTCATGAAAGCTGCAAGTTGCATTTTTCAAAATGAGTAATTTTTGCAGCTTAATTTAAAAAATGTTCTTTTGGACTGGAGAAGAAGTGCTGAAATTTACAGTATGTTTTAATAATATCTAGTACTATAGTGTGAATCTCTAAAGATAAAGCAAAATTTGAATTAAACATCTTGAGGTTCCTCCAGTCTCACCTGAATTCATGGAGCTCTTGCGAGGCTGTTTGGGAGCCGTGTACTGGAACGATTCATTGCCCTGACTTGCTGCCTGGTCCAATCCAAACAGAGAAGCTAACTTTGCCCTGAAATCACAAAAGGCTACGAGTCAGAGAATTCTGCAGCAAATAAATCCACTTATCTCCACCACATGAGACGGTTTCACCGTTGTTTCAACACATGAGACTCAGAACAAAGCTTCACTCTTGATTTCAAAATTCAATTCCTGAAGGAGTTTTTGACATCAACAAACACTTGCAATAAAAAAAATGACTGAACTGACCCATGAATCTCTTTCCATCTGTAGTCATCATCCTGCATTTTCCTGCCACCCTCAGCTAGAACTTCAACCCTGTGTGTATCCTGCCAGCTCCAGCAAAACTATGTAAGAATGACCAGTGACTCACTCCACAATGCAGGCAATATCAGAAGCTTTTAGCAGGTCTGTAAGAGTCTAGTGCCACACAGGGGCTGAAGTTGTGTTCCTCGTGACCGCAGGACCCCCCAGTCACCCCTTTCCCAGACTGAGGCCCAGCACATGCTGCCTGCCCTGATCTGGCACCTCTAACCACCAGCATGTGAACAGTATTAACCTCTCTACAATCCTTCCTAACAGTTTCTTTCCAAAACCACACAGCAACTTGAGATCTAAATGAAATTATACACTCATAATCCTATTCTGAACACTGACCTTTTAAGCACTAAATCAGTGTGGATTGAAAACTTCAATATAACATTAGATCACACCAGAGAGTACTCAGACAACTATAAATACACTTAATTAATTTTACTGCATTACATAACAAATTAAAATGAAAATGCATATATTAAGAGAAAGATAGCACATGCACACTTTTCAAGCAAAGAAAAGTGCACACAATTCTTAAAAACATTTTGTAACCATAGCGTAGTTTTATCCTTAGCTATCCAATGCAATTGCATTCATATATTTAAAACGTGGCTAAAGTGTTTAAGTATCCCTTGGGACGACTACTACAGTTTTTGCTATTTTTTGTATTAATTTTTAAAAAACCATTGGGGAATTCTTTTGACAGCAACCACCAAGAAACAACAACAGACTGTTAAAAGATCAGAAGTCATTCTAATGAACGTCTTAAAGTCGCACATCTCGCAGCCACAAAAAGTTCCTACAGAGAAATCTGTCATGCAGAGGAAGGTTGCGTTACAGTATATCTATCTATCTATATCTACAGTATGCTATATACATGGCTGATATTGGGCAATGAGTCACAATCTTGCACCGACATTAAATAAATTGAAGTAGTTTCGGTGTTACAGATGAGAGCAGCATGAGAGAAGAAAACTTTATTCAAAAAGAAAAAGTGAACGGCGCTTGTCTGATCACTTTGACAAGCATGATTGTGTATCTTTGTCTGTTCATGAACTCACCCGCCAGTGGGAGACAAGAAATCTCCGTCCTCATCGTCGGTTGCGAACATGTCCCCTGACCGATCTGCACACCAGGCAAACCGATGCGTAGGATTTACGTTCAGTAAAAAAATTAAGTAATAAACGCCTGCATGCGGTGAGCAAATATTAACATTTAATATTTCTCTCCGGTCGCTTCCTGTTTCTGCTGGGGTCAGCTGACCCTCCACCTGATCACACGCGCTCGACGTCACTCGCACTTCTGTACTTTGAGTTTAAACAACAAACTAAACCCATAACACATGTATTTGATTTTATTATTGTGTAACATTTTAATATATAACATAAAAATATTATAGAATATTTTATATATTTTATTATTTTATTTGGAACAATATTATGGCTTCATAACTTTTGTAATTTTGAAATGATTTTATTGCCTAATCGGTAATTAAATCTTATGGCTTCTGCTACAAATAGCGAATGATTTGCATTGGCTAGTGTAAAGTGAAAGTAGCGGACTTTTACTGTAGCCAAGCAACCGCACTTTCTGTGTCAAGTCATTCCGTGTCAACTCAACCAAAGGTCGCCGGGTAAATGTTTGGATTTTAATTATTCTTTTTCTAAAGAAAGAAATATTTAAATGAAAAAGAAAGCCAAAATATGTCATGTAAATTTACACATCTTATTGTCACCACAAACCTACGGTGCCAATCTATGCAAAAAATAGGTAAATAATGATGCTTCTATTTTTACAGTCATTTTTACGCCCTGTGTGTGGGTTCCATATCTCAGGTGTAAATTTACATTTTGACCCTTCTTCTAAAAAAGCAAATATTGATTAATGGTGTGTTGTATGTATCTTAAATAGAGAAAACGGAGAGGTAGAGACTGTACACCAGATGGCGCTGACACTCCTTAAAAAGCTGGGGATTGTTGGGTGGGCATTGGATTTAAAATCCCATTCACCTAACATCACCTCTCCAGCCGTTTAACTGTTTAAGGTGAGTGTAGAGGTTATTTGGCTGCCCTTTAACCAACTGGTGAATTTTTCAATTCAATAATGTACTAAAGTAATGTATATTAAAATAACAAAGTACTTTGTAAATAAACTGCCAAATTAACAAAATAATGCATGTGGTGATACCCTTTGTAAGTCCCTAGCCAATATTAATCTTATTTAATATCAATATAATCCTATTGAATAAATATAATTTAATCAAATTACATATTATGGTGATAATCACATTTAAGAATATATAATTATTTGCTAAGAAAATGTTCTAAATTAAGATAATTTATCGATATTACCTTACATTTGTTGCAAACCAAATCATTGAATAGACACACAAAAAGTTGCTTTCAATATTAGTCAATATTATATGTTTAATTTCTGTATCACTTATCATAAGCATATCACTGACCTGCTGTCCACAGCAATGCATTTCACAATTGAACTTTCTATAGCAAAATGCAATTTTATTTGTTTAGTGTTTTACAATACATATTGTATTGCATAACATAAATATTACATAACATCCGAGTCAGCTGGGAGCCTGTGATACTCTAATTATATTATATATACTAATTATATACTATAATTATAATAAATGTGCATATGCCAAAGGTAGTTATATACAGTAGCTTGTGTAATACAAAACGTTGATTAAATAAATGATACAATATTGTTTTATTGGCTATTTTTCATTGGCTTTGCATGGCATCTTGCTACCCTTCCATTTTGTGTTATTTCGGGCCTCTGTGTTGCTTCTGCTTTTTTTTCAAACAAAGTCAGACAAATCACATCAGTTTCTACATGTCAGTTACATAAATTATTGGCTACAGTCATACCATAGCTGACCTGTTTTACACGATGACCCAATTTACGTGATTTTACCTTATAATGAGTTTCTTAATGGTGTTTTTTGTCTCTTCCACTTTTTGAGCTCTCCACATATACTGGGTGTGGATCACTGGAAACTGCCAAGACTTACCACACCAAACTCAAATCATTGCAGCAGTCTCAGTCCAGCCTTAAGCCTGAGTGAGGGTCAATGAAGTGCTGGAGATGCAACTGAATCTGCCTTATTCTCCTCCATATTAGGGTTAACCCTGATATACAACCATTGAAACTAATTTTATTAGTAGTATTATTTATTAATTATTATTTACTTATTATAAACTGGGTGAGACGGAGCAGAGAATACATGAAAAAAAGCCAATAAGTGCACAACATACACGAAAACCCTTTAAAGAACGATCAAAGAAGTATCTCAAAATAAAGTTCAGATTGTACATTGCTGTATTCGAAACAAAATGTGACATGAAGTGAAGAGTGAAATATAAGTTTTGATTTGTTTAGCATTTTAGCCAGTAACCAATAGGTATATCCCAACATTTCACCGGTAGTGTAATGTTGTGGATATCTAGTGTATGGGTGGCAACGTGCTTCTCTCAGTGAACTGTAAGCCCTTAGTGTCAACAGAGCTCTCTTCTTCTGTGTGTTCTGTCACTGTTTTTTCCTTGACAGCCGGCATGGTGTAACAAACATACACACACTTCCTCATACACAGCTGCACCGGCCACCCTGGGTCACTTCTCACACCCAGCCGCTGTCTAAGTGCCAGAGAACCTCCAGTCTCACCACACACTCATGTCCACACACCCATTGCTCTCTTCTTTCCATTAGCACAGAGAGTTTGAGTGTTTAATGTAGCAGAGAATGGATGAAAAACTCTGGGAGGGAGAGATCAGGGCTTCCTCTGTAAACTGGGATTTCCACTGTTGGCATTTAGAAGAGGATACAGTTTGATCCCCACTGGTCACAGATGCTGAGACTCATAAATATTATGTTTATGGCACAGGCCAGGTGTGTGACCCCACAACTGTGTACCAGCTCTAAGGCTCACATGCAACATCCAGCCAAATAAATTGTGTAATTTACTGCTTGGTTAGCATGAGATCTTGTATGTTTGTCAGCCAGGTTCCTCCCAAATGCAGGTGTTTCCTATAAGCATGCATCTGAATCATAACAATATTTATTTATGTTCACAATGCTAGTCAGATACTTTGCAGTGTATATTTTAGTATTTTATTTTAAAAGAATATGTAGTGTGCATTTTGCAGTAAGCATTTTAAGTTGTAGTACTCTACATCACTGTCACATGATGTATGTTTAAATCATGTGGCAGCTAATTAAGTCATTGTACATTTAAAGCCAATTTTGAGTAAAATATATATACATATATATCTTTCTGCTATTAAATCTGCTGTTTCATTTGTTTTATTTCTAGTGCGTTGAATATTAATCACAATTTACATTTCTATTTGTTGATTCATCATTTCATCAGACCAGATGGGTTAAAGGTTTGACTGGTTGATAAAATCCAGTTATACCCTGCAGGTAGATATCATAACTAAACCATTATAGGTACAAATAGCATCTTTCTTCTACAGTATGATGTATTAAACCATGCTAACTGCTTTCTCTGGGCATCTCCTTAGATCAATACATACTGTATAGTATTCCATAGGAAATACACCAGTATTTCATTCCAAATATAGCCTATTTTTTGCTTACTGATTTCTTTCATTTACACAGTGTATGTTTCATTTCAGTGTTTCATTAAGCATTCTGAATGCATGTGTGTCTCATTGACCTAACTGCAGTGGGTAAGATTTGCCTTAGTGGAGGATAAAGAAGTCTTTGATGGCTTGTGACTCAAGGAAAGACTGAGAGCCTCCAAAGATTTCATTTAGGCCGATTGCCAGGTTTCATAGTTAAATTAATGTAAGGACCGGGCCATTTAGGCAAATATATGACCTGGTGGGCAGATTTTATGCTGTGGGAGCAGGAGTATAAGTTACAAAGTAAACTGAATAAACATTTTCGGGATAATACTAAAAATACTTTTTTCTGGCTTGATGATTTATCTAGAATCATCTAGAAGGGACATTGCCAGGGGGCACAACCAAAAATTTGGTAGTTAATCCTGGGTTGAAGGGGCCCACTCACTGGACCTGAGGTAGAATGAACCCACCCATAAAAATGTCCCAGGCCCTGTAAATGTTAGCAGCGGATCTGCATTCAGATTGGTTGGATAAAGATACAGTCAGGAGGCCAGTGCTTATAAGCACACTTTAATGTCTCCTGTGTGAGGATTTGTGCACAACAGAGTTTGTTTGTAGGTTCTCTACAGCTTGTTCTGGAACTCTCAGTGATAACAGTTCTTCTCCTGAAATCAACAGGCTGTGCTCTGTAAGTGAAGGTGGCAGAGTGGATTCCCCCGCCCTGCTTACCAGTAAACAGCCTGGCCTGTGTAAGAGCCTGACAAACTCCCACTGACATTGAAAACACTGTTTACCTTATTTTCTGTGTGCTTAGCACACTAAATCCATTATATGAAACCACTTCAGATTCTCCCATTAAATGACAAATCTTTGCACAGTACCATCTGAAAATGAAGAAAATCAGCACCCCACAGCTCTTATTTAGAATAATGGTTGAAGGATGGAATGCCAGAGTGCTATTAATGGATTGGAAGGCATTTTGCACATAGCATGGCAATGTCCTGCCAAACTGGCAAGCTACAATCTGATTGGCTAGTTTCCTCTCAGTGTGTGCAAGTTTTTACTAATTTGCCAGAACACAAAGTTGTTCTATATGTGTATATATATATATATATAGCAGAGGGGAAAAAAGAACATTTATCTGTCTAATGCCGGGTGCACACTGTAAGATTTTTAACAGTCCTTTACAATTGTTGCTTGTTAGACTAAACAAATATGATCACAGCTATAAGCCATGACAAACTGTGGGATCACAGTTTTCATTATTGTCAGACTGGACGATATGCAAGAAGACTTGTCCAGAGGTTCCATCTATGACACATTGTAGATGGTGAACCACACTCACATGCAGAATTGAAATATTGGTGGCACACAAAAAAATCTTTAGGGTTAATTTTGATCTGTGCTTCTGTTGGTATCTTTAGCATTCTCAAAATTTGTCTCCAAAGGCCAAATCCTGGCTGGAATCGTACAGTGTGCACATGACAGATAACTTTGTTTTGTCCGCAGCACTTAACAGCAATTGTGTTTTAATATTTCTTTAAAAACAATTGTGTTTAGTCATATACGTGAAAAATGTTGCCGTTTCAATAGCACCCATTAAGCTTTTCTGTCACTGACACTGTTGTTTGCTCACCAACATACTTCAAAATATCTTCTTATGTGTTCCTCAGAGGTAAAAAAAAGCCATACATACCTATATCTTTAATAAACTTTACTATACCTTTAATAAAATATCATTCTCTGTACATTAAGGCTGCATTACATACAAAATGGACCAGACTTCATGCACAAGTGTACATACCACGTGAATTTATGGACCTCAGCTTACCAAACATGCACCCGTACTTTGAAATGCTTTGCATTTTTGTCCACTTACACCCACTGTGTGTGTGTCTGAACATCAGCTATCAGCACACCTGTTCATGGGGCTGAAACAATGGGCAGGTTATTGCTCTGCGTCAGCAGTGATGAAGGAAGTGATCTCAGGGGCATTTTCATCACTACCATTACAGTGAGAGAGGCATGCGATCTGCTTCTCCACCCCCTAACAGATCTGTCAAAGCCAACACAAAAGCAAAATTAAACTTAAATAGCATGATGACTAAAACCATTGGAGATCTGTCAGAGGCAAAGGGAGCTAAGCCGCCCCAAAAGTTAAAATGAACATAACTGAATGTTATTTTTTATATATGTTAAATATATATTTTTTTTACATTTTATGCACAGTACGGATGGCAAACAGTGAAAAATGTCATGTATTCTCTTGAACGTATTGCTTGCAAAGGCCCATCTTGAGCACTGACACTTTTTGTGGCCCTCATGGTTTCAGTACAAGTGCAATATATTTTCTAACATGTGTGATGACGTGAGAACTCTTTAGAGGTCTTTAGAACATCTTCATGAGGAATGTGTGTGACCTTTGACCTGTAGAGGGGGTGTAGGTAAAACACAGCTGGTTCTACACGCCCTGACATCTGACTCCAGCATGTGCAAGATGAAAACTTGACAGATTAAACATGTCTTTAAAAATGTTTTGTTCAAGTGTAGATTTACACAACATTACTTAATTGTTTTTTCCCTGCAGATGGTTCTTTTGAGTTTGTAATGTGTTGCTATAATATCTCTCTCTGTAAACACATGCTAACACAGTGTGAGAGGCTTTGTTGTGCATGTCCGATGAGTCAGTCATTGAAACACAAATTCCATTACACTGCTGTGGAAAAAACAACCCCACTCATACACACTTCACACACCCAATGTCCTGCTGACTCATTACACCCTTATATCCATCACCACACATGTCTTTGCCATCATATTATGTGTTTACAAGTGCAAAGGTCTGAACAGAGGTGATGGTCAGAAATTTATTAAACACACACACAATGATTTTATAACATTTCATTATTAAAAGCTGTGGCTGGTGCTTGCGTATGCAAAATTTACCATCAAATTATTCTAGGGTGTTGTGGGTATAAGGGTGTTTGTAGGAGAAATTCAAGGAAATAGGGACATAATCTCAAAAAAAACTTTTAATAACCAAAACTCAATATCAAACGCAAACACTAAACATAAACTGGCAATGGAACAGAACTAAACCAGGGGTATAAATACACAGGGAAACTTAATTAGAAACAGATCAAAACAATGAGAAACTATGCAAACGTAAGCAACGGAGGAGGACTTATGATGAATTAAATAACACCATAATGACTAAATTAACAAGTGGAGGAAATAAAGGAACCCAAAAACACAGGACAAAAATAAGCTAAATGTGACAGTGGCTGGTTGCCAAGGTGTTGCTATGCATTTGTTAGGTTGTTGCTTGAGCATTGCTAAGGGGGATCTAGGGTTTTCTTAATGATGTTCTTGTCCTTAATTCTCCTAAAGCTGTATGTATTTGAGTCATTATTCATGTTTGTAACACACCCTACTTTGTTTCCTACTTTGGGATAAGGCTTTGTGCATATCTCTCTTAACATGGGCAGAAAACACCTTTATAAATATATATAATGATGTTTATTATATGCTCATCTGCAAGATGTTCAATGCAAGATTTATTTTGTGAATTACATGCCACAGTTTGCATTCAGTAGTTAAGGACACTGCTGGTACCCACTGGATGAAACTGAAGAGGCCCAGGTGACATCAGTCTAAGAGTTCTTTTAGAGGTGGAAAAGTTATTACATTGTGGTGAAAGATTACAAGGACAAACTTTCTTTTCTTTGGAAAAACATGCACTGGTAAATTGTGCAGAGCAAGACCAAGAATGTATATTAAGAACATAAAATGGGGGCAATTTTATGCCAGCTTTCTTGGTGTGTTACAGATATCATCTGTCTAATGACTGCAGTTAAATGTAGTTAAAACCTTCAGTCTGCAAAGTACAAATATTCGGACAAATATTCAGAACATTACTAAAGTGTGCAAATGTGTTTACTTGAAAAATGAAAAGTCCTTCAATGTTTTTTGTTACTTCAATTACTTCAGCCCAGAACCCTGTTCTTATCAATAGTATCATGTTGACTATATATGTTTTTCTGGAGATAAAAAGTTCTTGATGTTACATTACAGTATAGATTGTTCTGGTCTGTATATTGATGTCTGATTAGAACTAGATGATGGTCTACAGGTAAAAATGTGAAACTTAAACAGTTTCTCTTAAAGCATCAGGTTATAAACCTTTTTGGTTACGACTGGAAACCGTACAAGCATATTATTTAATTTATCGAGGTGTGTATAACCTTACCCACTTGACCACTGCTCTGGAAATGTTTGTCTGGTCCAATAACAATGGCTGGGATTGGGCCAGACTGTTTAATAGCAAATGTTAATAACACCCTGCCTGTCTCAGCCTGGTTTTAATTACTTCTCTCCGTCATCATTCAGCGTGAGAGGATCAGCACACACATCCTGCTTTTGTGGGACAGGAATCCTTGGAATCCTTGCCACCTCATTCTCTCCTTCTCACTTTTCCTTCTCCTTTCTGGGCCGATTCAAGGCCCTCGCAAACCCTTCCACCCCTTTTTGATTTCTATGTCTGGATATTTGCGTGAAGCGCTATGTGTGTGGTGCATACCACACACACACACTGCAGCTCCCAGATGCACAATCACACCCCACACTCACTGTCAGTCATTATTCATTTATACACACACCTGCTGATCATGTAAGGCTTCACTGCTCACCTGTTCTTATAGGTACTTTTTCACATTTTAAAAAATCTTAAAAATATCATGGAGCTGTTATATGAATAACATATTGGTCGAACACTTTAGATTATGTACTCCTGCTTGCCAGAACCTTCCCATGTTTCCTTTCCTGGGTTTCATAATACAAACCTGAGGGCCAATGGGGAGCTCTTCCTGCAAAAGAATAGAAAACACATTTCATGTCCTTATGAGATGACAATGAAAATGTTTCAGTTTTTCCCCACTAAAACACAGGAACCAATGTGAGCTCCCAGGGTTTCCTGAATGTGGCCGCTAGTAGGAAACAGTCAGAGGGGGTGAGAACTCTACAGGAAGCACTAGTAGCAGGAGTTGTGCCAGGATATTAGAAAGTGTTTTTGTGTGCCTGCGTATGGGTGAGAAAGGTGTGTATGTCTGTGAGTGTGTGTGTCTGTGTCAAAGCTAAGTTGTTTATGGGGCCTTCTGCATCAGGACATCCCATCTAAATGGAAAATGACTGGAATTCCCTTCTCAATTGTTCCGTAATTATGACAGTTTTAATATACTCAAGGGTGGGTTTCCATACTGCATTCCATAACAAACAAGCATTTAAATTATGTGGTCACGTAAACACCCTACTTTAATGTATTTGTTAACAAATGTTCTCAGTGGTTTGTCCTGGAATTTGCAATATATCTTCTTTATATGTAACTG
>JAZGTK010012492.1:0-14898 GCA_036877625.1 Ambastaia sidthimunki
TCATATTCCACACAGTGTATCTTGCAGTCATTTGTTATTACACAGCAGTAGTTTAAAATAATGTAAGCACTATAGTGAGTATGTCACTGCAGCCCCACATGCTGTAGCCCCGCCCCCATATGACTTTATTTTAAACTGCTGCCAACATCTGCAGTATTTTGACCTGTCAGTCACAGTGAATGTGAGATGCCCTTCCATAGCTGTCCTCTAGAGCTCGGTTCTATCTCAGTGATTCTCCGACCTGTAGGACTTCACTGCTGGATGCGATTATGATTAATGACATAGTCATGGCACAATCAGCCAAGAACCATGTTTGACCTCTATCACAGTACAAAAAGTTCCAACAAAAGCTCCAACATGGGAAAATCTGATTCTAATGTTGTAACTAAAGGATGCAGTGACCTTTCTGTCTTGTTTCAGCAGTGCAGTAATATCACATTTCTTTAGATATACAGAGAGTATTACACAATGTTCATTCGAGAGTAAATCTGAAGAATCTCTACAGGAGACACTTTTATAACAACCAGCCGTGCATTTATCACGTAATTTTCAAAATTTTAGGAGCCCATTGGTTTTCCAATCTGTTTTAGTATAATTGCTAGAAATCACCTTGCAATCACTTTTCAACATTTTTGAAATTTAAATCAGCATAAATTTAGTCAAATTAAAGCTGGAATCTGTAACTTTTTAGGTTAAAAATTACAACAAAAAAAAAGTTTCAGAGCAAGTACAAAAACTTCCACCTTATTCCGATTCACAATGGTAAATGTTTAATAATGATTTTACAGGACATGTAATTGGATGTCTGGTTAGGTAGAGCATGGTGCTAGAAACATCAAGATCATGGGTTTGATTCTTAGGAAATGCATGTACTGATAAAATATAAGGTCTGAATGATCTATTTGACCTGTAGGCACTTTGGATAAAAGTGTCTGACAAATGCATACATTAAAACTAATGTGAATTTTATATATGTTAAACTAGGGCAGAATAATCAGCATCACTTATTGTGGCGAACACCCAGAGTCAAACCTACAACATCACAACAGTGAAAAAGTATGACACGATCCTTTTGACACAAACTCAAAAGCTTAACAAAATATTAATGTGTTTCATACAGTCAAGGGGAACAGAACATAACAGCTACAGAAACTATGTAAACTATTAATGAAACAAGCACCAGGCAATTCTTACGGTGCAGCAGAAGTCGTGCCTTTAAGATGCCAAGATAAACCACCTGCTGTTCTTACAACTATCCTGAAACTTCCTGACTTCCTGAAACAAAACAGACAAGAACTGGGAAACAACAGTTCTGGATCATTACAGGAGAACTGAGGTGCATGATTATTTTGACTTAAACGTCAGCCAGTTTAAGAGTAAATTTCCCATCTTCAGGTTCTCAGAACCTCACAGTCCTGCACAAATCTGATGAAGACAAATTATACCAAACTTAATACAGCGTTCTTTCCCCCAACAATCCCAAGTTTTGCTGCTTATGTATGACACGTACCAAAATTGATGGATGGGACTTTCTCATGCAAAGTATCTAGACAGTAATATTGGAGCTTCGTCTTTGCCAAGATCCTATTTAAAAGTTTTTTTTCTTTTTGAAAATTTTCTAAAACTAAAAGTGAAGTAAAGAAAGAAACTATGAAACTTTTAAGGCTTCTTTTTCTGCAAAACAATGCTTACCTAAATCTTACTGGTTTAAGGTCTGTTTGCAGCTGGATTACATTCTAACATGATTATAATCTCTTCTGAAACATGCCACACAAACTAATGTGATCAGAGATTTTTTGAATCTAATCTTCAAATATAATTGGGATTCTTTGGAAGGTTAATTCCACAGCCAGAAACAATCAAACATTTGGTAGACGTTCTCCACATCTTTTTCTTCTCATGAGTAAAATACCAGATATAATAAACATATGCTCTTCTTTTATTATTTAGAAAAAATAATAGTATATATCCTACTTCTTCCTTATTTTGTTTCATATTTGCAACTTTGTTTTAATAAATGGTCTTTTTGGACTGAGGAAGAAGTATTAGGTTACAGTAAATAAAAAATCAAGAAAGTTTTGATTTGTTTTACCATATGACATCTTAACAAGATGAGCAATGAACTCAACAAATGACAGTCAATTACAGTAATATTAGCTTGACAGTAATCAGCAGCATTCGTGTACATCTGTCTAAAAACACTTTAAACTTTAGCTGTATTTATTGACATAATTACATTTTTCGGTCCCAGCCTGTCACAGTGCTAATTGATTTAACACATAATGTCTTCACAACAACATCAAGAATGAACTACAGGCAACATTGTATCTAGAGAAAGTTTTTGATTCATTTATTGATTTGATAAGCTTGAAAGTGAAGTTTAGAAGTATTTTGTTACATTTATTTTGCCTGTTTCAGGTTATACAGCTATTAGTAATCCAAGTGCAAACACTGGCAATTAACCTCTTCACATTTACAGAAAATAACAAAAATCATATTCCTTTATTCAATCTGAAACTACCACTAAACTTTACCAAGAATAGCACTTATCCTGTCTATTTTAGTCTATCGTGAGGAAGAAAACTTTTTATCTGCTCTTTGCACTGCTTTAATTTGTCAAGGGTGAGGCAGTTCCCAGATTAATCAAGTCTAGTGCATATGTGCATTAACAGGCCTGGCATCCTCTCAGAGAGCATACAGTTTATAAGTGCCCAGAATAATCAGCCCCTGACCGCCTTGTGGACATTTTGTGAAAATTGGCTTCAGATATTTTCTACGCTCACTGGTTCTCTGAACTTCTGTGTTTGAAAGACATTTTTTGAGGTTCAGCTTTAAAAGCCCGCCTCTGTAATGTTCTTATGATCTCAAAAGAAAGCCAGACTCAAATGCATGATGAATCGATCTGGTTAAATTCAACCCAATCGGCTGAAAGTTAGTGGCACTCACTTCACCATCACGTAATCAGAAGTATTGAATAAAAGCAGCACTCTGACTTTTCTAATAATATATCATTAAGCTTCCATTATCAATAATTGCTCGTTTACTTAATTAGGTGTTTCCAACATCAATCAGGCAATGTTAGGTTTAAATTTTAAAAAAGTGGCCATCAAACCAGCAGCCTCTGGGATAAAGGATTATAGAGGAAATGAAGAGGTCAACTTTTGTTGCTGCCCTGACTTTGTACCTTGGAAAATGCTGTGTTCTCACTTTTCAGTGCCTAATCCTGTTAGGAAGCGGAACCGCGCCTCATTATAACAATATTATCAGCCATTCCACCATATTCAAAACCTTTGTGCCTTTATAGAACTCAATTTCTGCTCTTTTTTTGTCACCAAATGCTTTTGGAACAAAATTAGAGCAGCAACCACTTCAAAAGCTTCTGACTTGCTGTGGGTGATTTCTGAAGTGTAACTTTTTGGGCGAAACCCCAGTGCTGGCGATGACTGTAAACTCTGCTTTTGCTAATGAAGACACATAGCTGTCACCCAGGTGCAATAACTGTGTGACATTGGTTTTCAGTGATCTGGTGTCAACTAAACCAATGGTTCTTAACTCGGTTGGACCCATTTTAGACCCATATTTTACAATGAATAATAAATGACCACTTAACACAATATCAAAAATGTGTGTAAACGTATATTGTTTAACAACAATGTCCTTAAAACCAAAATTTAATTTTACATAATATCATAATATTTACATTGGCCTAAACTGCATAGCGCAGCAATATGCAAATACACAGTATAAACTTAAAAACAGCTTAATAGAAGTTTGTCATAATGGTTTCTGTTTCTAAAACCTGCCCAATTTGGCATGATTCTACCAAGTGACATTATCAATAACATCAACACAAAGAAAATAGGGCAAATATTTTCTCCCCTATTGTAAGGGTCAATAAGCTTATTTTGCTATACCAACTCCACATGGTTATACGGTTAGCAGCAATGTATTTTCACCGCTGTCCACGACCCTGTTAGGACAGGGCTGTTACACATTGTTGGGTCACAACCCACCACCAGCTAAGAAATACTAAACTAAACAAAAATGGCCAGTAAAAGCAATTCAGAGTAGAAAGATGTTTGTGAGGTAACCGCTCATCTAAATAGACTGTAGGGGCAGCAGTTTTAAAAACCAGGCAGCTGTTTATCAGCCTAACACTTGGCAAGCTCCATCCACATCAGGAAAATAAGCACACAAGCTAGAGGGGGTATTGATCCCAATCAAATAAATTGCCATCGGCCAGGTTCTGTGTTGACGACCCAGTGATGCTGGATTGTCACCAAGGAAGATTCAGGTTGGACATTGGGGTTCTAACTAGGCCAGAGAACAATCTCGCACCGCTGGATCTATTAAACCAATTTGACATTCTTTATAGAGCAGCCCATTCCTGTTCGCTTTTTATAGAGGCTTTTATTTCAGCTGAGAGAAGGGCTTAGCATACTTATAAATGGCGGAAAGTATAAATGTGAAGATAATGGCTCCTGCCTGGCTGTCAGAGAATAAACAAGCAAGACTTATGTGTTTGGGGTGACTGCAAATCACAGATCAGAGGCACAGCCTCTAAATGAAGTAGTAAGACTCCAGAGCGCAGAATGAGGAGAGAAGTGCTGTGACAGGTGTGCTTTAAGCTTGGCACACATTCAAAGACCAAAACAGTCTGTCTGGAGCTCATGAGAACATCACAGAGACAGAAATAGCAGCCATAGTTTCTAGTGCATGGATATAATAGTAAATGTTTCTTCCAAACTTGGCCCTTTTCAAAGAGGAGGGTGTAATTCTTTTTTTTCTGGTTAGAATGTCTATTCAAAATGTTTGTGAAGAAATTAATTATGTAAATTATTGATTTTTACAGTAGATAAAGGGGTTGTTAATCACTGTGTGCAGCCGATTTACCAGTATGGCCTCATGGCTTTATAAAACAGAAGCAATATGGTAAAAAACAACAATGTTGAATGCAAAAATGCAATTACTAATAGTATTAATAACAATCGTCATTATCATCATCAAAAAATCTGACCAAACAAAACACTTTATTAGCTGTTGGCTATTTAATGGTTTTGATGCATCTTCACATTGAATTCAGGTGTGCGTGTAGTTGTGTATGTGTGTATTTGGTTATTAAAAATAATGTGATCAGCAAAATAGCTTTAAATGTGGTTCATTCACATTTGAGAGATAATTTAATGTATTTTATAATCCTATTTTTATACTTGTAATAGAAGATGTTTGCAAGTATACACCTGTGCGTATCTTCTGTGAAACAAACCACAGTTAACATTCCTCCTGTCTGCCTTGTTGGCATGATTTGTAAACCTACAGTGATTTGCAATACCTGCAGTCTCTCCTTATAGATAACAAATAATAGATCCACTTGTTTTTTAGCCCAACAAGTGTTGGTGTTGATTGTTTTCCTGGCACAGCTGCTCGCGAGCCTCGTTCTCTCCTAATGAGATGCAGAAGCAAACCCCTAGAGTATCTGCCTGACGTTCAACTCAGCATTCAAAGTCTGATACGTGCACTACACCCTCATTCTGCATGGCCACACAAGCGCTCCAACCATCCCGCCATCTGCCCTGCATGCCAATGGAGTCACTTTGCCTTGGCCAATCACAAACTGTCTGCAGCATGCACATATACACGACATGGCTAAAGCAGGTACAAACACAAATATATACACAACTAGTACTAACAACTGCCTAAAATCTAGAATACAGCCATGAAATCTTTCATGCAAACATTAGCAGGTCCCCAAGCGTAGCAGGTCCCTTTTATGATCCAGCATGGCTGCATTCCAGTGTAGTCCATGTTTTACTGAGTCTGGAGTAGAAGATCTTGAGTGGCCTGCACAAAGCCCTAAGCCCCACTGAACACCTTGAGGCTGAATTGGAATGCCAAACCCAATCAGAACGTGACTTTACTGATGCTCTTGCCTGAATCCCTGCAGCCATGGAGCATGACATCTGGTGGAAAGCCTTTCCAGAAGATATGAAGCTGTTGTGAAAACAACTTCTAAAAAGCAACATATAATGCCTGTGGTTTGGAAATTAAATGTTCACCAAGTATGTATGAGTGTGACATTTGCTGTTTGCTCATGTAGCATATTTATTTTATCTTCGTATTAGAAGTTCAGAAACACCAGATGTGTTTTCCCTGCTAAAAAACAGCATAAAATTGCCTCAGGTGGGTAATTTAAGACAGGCTCCCAGTCTGGCCAAGCTGGTGCTGACCAGCTAAAAAAAGTGCCCAAAACCCCTGTAAAACCAGCCAAGAGATCATCCTGACCAGGCTTGGAGAAAAGCCAAGACCACAAAACCAGCTTAGGTTGGTTTAAAGTGTTTCTTTTTATCAGCACAGACTTTAGAATGAGATCAAGTGTAATCTTGGGAAATGTTGAAAAGATAATTACGTGCGCTACAGGGGTTTGCCTTGGGACCACCTCAAGCATGAGGCAGCTGTCCACTTTGGCTTCTTCCCTTCCTTTATTCTTTTGATGAGAACACGTTGCTACAGTTCTACAGTTTTGCCTTGTCAGAATATACTCCATCTTTATCTGTCAATTATAGTGAAGTCTCAAATCTTTCCCAGAGTCATCTTGAGGGACAGCCATATGGTTGGCTATGGCAGAGGGTTTCAAAATCTTAAGACTGGTGATTGCTGCTTGTCAAATTTTATGATATGACCCGGGTGGCACCTTGGCTAAAAGCCAAGGCAGACTACTGTATGTAACAGAATGTACTATAAGCATCTTATCTGAGCTGAGACTTAAGGTTTTGAATGACAACGCTGACAGACTGTTTTACATTATCCTCACGTTCTGACACTCTCATTAACTCAGTATCGAAATGGTGCCACACACACCCAAGTAGGCCCTTTTGCTAGTGTTAGGAATGTTAGAAATTCAGTGTGTTTTGAGACTGTTGTGGATGTATTTTTAGAGTAAAATTGAGGTAGTTCAATCATTATATGAGCAACGTGACTAATATGTTTAATTGTATGCCATATAGAGAAGTTTGGTGGGGTTACCAATGCATATGCTTAGTGCTCTATGGTTATGATTTATGATTCATGTTAATGTTGATTCTTTAAGCCTATCTTAAGACTTCCTCTCATTCCTCTTAGATCCAACAGCTGTCACTTTCTAAGCCTTATCAAATAAACACAGTGGAACACAAGGCAAGTTTTCCAACTTATTTTGCACTTTTAAAAGTTTGAGAGCTGTAATTCAGAATCCATATGCCATGTTGTGTTGACTCACTGAATTTCTTCTTAGTGATCTGGTGAAATTAGAAATGTCTGTCCTTGTAAATAGTTTAGCTGCTGTTGTTACTTAAACTTATTCATTGATATTCATTGTTTTCTGGGTTTACAAAGCCAGACATGTAAACAGTGACAAAATGTCAGTTTCAATGCTCTGAGGACAAAAGTCAAGATGAGGTGTGACTCACAAAGTAATCTGCTATAATAATTTTCATTCTGAGACTGTTATTTGTCTTCTTAATAATGGTGAGTTTACTCTCTAGAGATAATGAAGGCAAACAATGTTTGCAAATCAAATATGCGTCATTTCGACTCATGACAATTAATTTTACCTCAGAGAATGTCAGAGTACATTTAATTTATATGGCATTTCAGTTTAAGAATCTATTTACAGGTGAGCTGCACTCAGCTGTCTTTATTCAATAACATTATAACGCTTAAAGGCCATCCATTAAGAGTTATGTTTATTGTTTAAGGCATGTGCATTTGTGCACTAAAACCCTACTAGAAAAAATGGCGAAACAAAAAGAACTTTCCAAAGAGAAATTTCCAAAATGATGTCTACTAGGCCACAAAATATTATATGGGCAATGAGGTGCTGAAGTCAGGTAAAAGAGCTCTTTATTCACAGATACATACAATGAGTACGAGACTCACACATGGAATGTTTGGAAGAAACATCATTTCAAGCTTGAGTGGCTGCTACACTGTCCTGTGTCCTGCCAAATCGAAACAACAGCGGTATTCCAAATTTGCTGACCTTTCCCCATCTCTGATTAATTCCCATAAGCACTGGCCTGTGAATGTTGTCTTCTGGTAAGTCTGCTCATAATATCAGCTGCTCTCTGTGGCTGCTGGACAGAGCAACACAGTATGACACTGTAAATCAGCAGGTTCACAGCTGCTTTTCACGCCCCAGATTTTATAACAACCCATGACCCGAAACAGCACCAAAATTATTTATCATAGCAAAAGTAAACAAAATGGTCTATAAAAACAATTTACCTTGTGAAGTTCATTGTTTTTGAGGATGACACACAACCTGTTTACTTTGAAATCTGCCTTATTTGTCACGCTTCTACTAAACAAAATATGAAATTGTTCCAAAATAGTATAAAGTTTGATTGGACGTACAGTCTCTGATATAAACCACAAAAGATGGGAAGCATTTTTAAAAATTAAAACCCATGTTGATGATTTTCTTAACTGAATTAGCTGAATTAGAGGCATTATATTATTTGCTGTCAAATAATACTAGCAGAGGACTCAGATTTACCCAAAGTGTAGTAAATAACAGCATGTAACAAATTAATGTTTTTATCTGGATAAATAGATACTTGTATTTGTTAAATTTATTTAAGTTTTGATAATTTAAAGGTCTGCAAAAAATGTACATGTATTTCAAATTATTCTGATTGTTCATCAATGGTATTGTTAGCAGCTTATTTACTGACAAATAATTAAAACAAAAATACAACTAAGAGCCAAAAAAGTAAAAGTTAGGGTGTTTGCAGCAAATCTATCATTATTCCTTACCTCTTTTTGTTTTGTTTGTATCATGTAACACACTGTATGTATCAACTTCCTCTAAATTCCATGCTTTGCCTTACCTGGCTGCTCTTCTAACTGTATTTAAACATTGTGTTAAGGAAAAATGTGCTTAACCAGTCATAGCTCACAACTCATGTCTAATTATTGCCCAGATGGTTACTACCATGCCCAGTGCTGCAAAGTAATTACAACCACAGAGAACAAGAAAAAAACACTCACTCTCCTCCATGTTGGCCTTGGATGACCTAGTAGCTGTCCACCCAGCACAGAGGGATCATGAGATAGTAATAGCACACCTGTTCGTCCACCCAACCCTTCCCTGGAAGACCTCAGGCCTTGTCGCCCAGCCATGTGATAAAAACACAGGCAGAGACTGGTCTGGTACTATCTACACCAAGGACCTTCATTAAAACCCTGAAGTTGTTTGAAAGTCAACAAGTTTGGGGGCTCAAAATGGTGGCTGGAGCTACAAAAAAGACTCTGATTGGATGACCGCAAGGCTGGGGAGGATCGAGCGTCCAGGGTGGGAGTTTACATGCCCCTTAGGCCAGACCTCTATCAAACGCAGAGTTGTGGAGATAAAGGCTCTTTGCAACTCAAAGGGAGTTGAATTAATACAAGGCCAAGGGCAAGAGCCCCGGTGGGCGATGGCATTTGAATAATATGGACTCACATCAACAAGCCTCAGTGTGCTGTGGGCCCACTGCTTGTTCTGTCAAAGACTTTGTTGTGCGTAAGTGTCCGGGGTCATAAAGGACTCTGGGTAATTTCACAGATTCAGAGCACAAGAGTATGGAGAGTTTAAAGGTGACAGAGACGGTATGTGGCCATTTTTGTCCCTGTAAAAAATTACATTTATTACGACAAGAGAAAGAAAACTGACAAGAACACAATACAATGTCTAATGTATAGTGTGACAAATATTACATGTAAATATAATTACAATAGTAAACATAAATAAAAGTGTGAGTAATTCTCCAAAATAACATCAGGAGTTAGCATTAGTACTACTATGCATTAGTACAACTAAGTAATTACTATGTAATTACAATGTAATAGGAAAACTTATATACATGTGACTAAGATGCCTTTGTGGCCTTAAAGAGAGATTATCACAGTGTCATGTTTTTATATCTGATTAGCATAATAATATTCCACCAGTTCACTTCACTAACATTTAATAAAATCATTCACAGACTTTCAGCATGTTCCAGATTTTCCCTTCACATACTGACATTATATGAAGATTCCAAACATCACGGCACCTCACAACAGTAACAGTGTGTTTTCTGAGGATGCCATCTGCAATAACACGAGTGATATCAAGCAGAAAATTAGCCGTCCCCATCTGGCTCAAAGTCAATAGCTTTGTCTGCATTTTCTCTACAGGGGAACCTGCTGTTCAAATACTGTACAGTGACGAAGGCCACTTTCAGGTATATCATAGTTTAACTTCTCATAGGCTTCGCACCCTAATATATATCATCCTTATATTTACATAGCATTTGCTGGCACAATGGAACAATATTCTCGCTTTGTTTACCCCTTGTATTGCTGACAGCTAAGACTCTTAAGACCTATTAGGTAAAAGGAGAAAAAAAAAATTAAGCACTATGCAAACATCAGGTTGAGCAACAAAGTGCTGTATAAAACTCAGCTTTGGAGAAATGATCATGGTGCAGATTACCCAACAAATGTCATACAAGAAGGCGGGGTTAGAATGCTGTGAAGTGGGATCCACTGACAGCTTGGCAAACAGAGGTGCACTTCTCGCCTCGTTTGATAAATTCACATTTGCCAAATTGGATTTAGATAGGATGTTCTCTATCTAAGGTTCTACAGATGCTCATTTGCATTTAAGTTTAGCGTGGAAGCAACACCGTGAAGGGATGAGAGATTTCCCTCGCAATAATGTAAAAACCGGCCCTCCACACCTGCAGTCGGTCACATTTTCATACATTTAAAGCCAGTAAATGTCTCTTCCCTAAACTGAAAATATTGCCCTGCGGAAACGGATACGGCAGAGAGACATACTGTAGATGTCAGTTAACCTTTTGAAACATCTGTCGCTTAGAGGAAACTGTAGCTAGCTATAGAACGCAAAATATGTGAGGAAGTTCAATAGCAGTATGATATTAATTAGTTAGTATCCATGGCTATTTAGCTATTTTAACTATGGGGGCTTTGCCTAAAGGTGTATGAGAGAAACAAAGAATCATAGAGTTTGTTTATACCAATTATTATGAGGAAGGGAGAGAGCAAAAATGAGACAGAATGAGACATTCAAAAAAAAATAAAACGAGAAACATAGAAAGTAACAATTTTTCTGGACTGCAATGAGCAAATACATATTATGATTTGAGAGTTTCTCTTCAGATTATTCCCACAAACTTCATAAAAAATGATTGATATTCTTTCCTATTTCCCTTTAAACTACAGAACCGGTGAATTTCATTGTATCTCACATACGGTAGTGTTTTAGCTGAAGATGTGTTTTCACACATCATGTCAGTCTCTTTCAGATTACTGTGGCATTGATGTTTAACGGAAGAGACTCGGCTTTAAAAGGAAGGAAAGCAAGAGTATTCTTGAGATTGTCTTGACAGCACAACCACACTTTAAACCTGCTGTAAAATAACTCAAATATATGTTCAAAGACAAACATCCATCAAACGAATAAAAAAGATTGAAAGGATGAGATTAAATGTCTTCTCTTGTATTTCTCTTTAGATAGTCATAAAAGTAATGGAAGTCGTTTTAAAAATCACTGCTTTGGAAAAAAAAACGAATTGAGATTCTGTTAGAAGACGATAAAATTTGTTGGCAAAAGAAAGTCTACTGCAGCAAATGATCAAATTTTATTCAGGTCGAAGTTATAGGATCTTTCTCACCAGAAGTGCACTACATCACAATATGAGGAAATATAACTTGGAAGTGACATACAAGGTTGATTGTGTGACAGCAGGAATCAATCTTCTGAATGCGAAAGACTTTGCCAACCAACAAAATTTTCTGGACTGCGCTTTGAGGCCTAGATGAAAGATGCTTTATGAGAAACGCTTGTGGGAAGATGTGAAATAATATACTGATTTACTCAATAAAAAAAATCATATGTGTGTGATTGCTACTTGGAGATCTTTAGGAAAATGATCGAAATGAAAGTTTCAGTTTACGGGCGTACTGCACAAGAAATGTTGTCATCTACAGTAGAGATATCACCAAGGTCTGCTGTGTCTGGTCTGCGTGGTGGCACTGGATGTGGTAGGGCGGACTGTGGACTCAAGCTGATGCGCATGACTGTCTGCCGAAACAGCCACACCTCATTTGCATCGGGTCAACCCACCAAATCTATCGACTCAGTTGTGCAGTGACCCAAAAGGAATTTAATTGGTGTTAAAACATTCCATCTGTCTTATTAATCATGAAAGTCTTGCCACCCCACCTTTATATTTGTTCCGATATGAATGATCATTAACTGAGTAATTTTAGGCAGTCTGAGTGATGTAAGTGCTCAAAGCAGTAGGTTTAATTTAATCCAATTAGCATTGAAATACGTACAAATGAGGTGTCATCCGGGCCTCACAACTGACGTCTTTGCTGTATGAACACAAACAATGCATTACACAAAAAGATAAACAAACCATTTTTCAAAGTATTCACAACAGCGGTTGGTCTTCACAACCAAAAACCGCTAATTGCCAGGGCTGTCGTTTTGTTTTTGTACTTGATCTATCAAAGTACATTCGTTTTCAACCTCTTCCTGTTTGAACAACAAAAATCATCATCTTAAAATAAATTGCTGGGATGAAACGATTATGTTCCCCTGGGTTTCTGGTGTTCCCGGCACCCAAGAACATTTTATCTGGAAGACAGCTTGACTAAAATGGGAGGCACCCCAACTGTACACTGGTACAGGAGTTTAAATGAGGCTTCTTATCATGTGGCTGTTTATTTAGTCTGCCTGTAGCCCGGCAGGGCCCTGATAATTTCAGCCTCACAGAAAAGATGTTATTTATGGGGCCATATGAGCAATGCTGTCCTCAGGACCACCTTATCAGGTGATGGGGGTTACAACAGCGTAATCGCAATCACAAAAAGCTGTTAACCTCGTTCGTGCTCACTGAACTCCGTTTGCGAAGACACAGGCAGGTTACGTTTAATTATAGATCGCAATCACAAAATTACTGTATTTACATGGTGCAGATTACTATAATAATTGACTAATGGTCTCTATTCATGAATGATTAGAGCAGTGCTGGCATAAAACAACTATTGAAGACAAACATTCCAGCAATATTCTGTGTGTACTGTACACTAAGTCATATAGTGAGTCACATGAGATAGCAGAGCATAACTTCCTGTTCCTGTTTGTTAGTTTACTCTGTGAATCAGTTCAGATAAAATACATACTTTGAACATACATTGAACTTGCCATATACAAATGCATACATTAGCTCCCAAATAAGAATCATATAAGCAAATGACATCAGACTATACTGTACTGAAATTGTCATGACATTTGATTTAGCATCATTTGTTTGACATTTTGCCTAATGCAATTCAATTTATACATTTGTGTGATTTTAAGCCCCATTTTACAGAGTAATACAGACTAATATGCTCCTGTTAAATATTTGCAGAACTAAGGCTTCATCCGATGATTTGCACAAACTACATTAGCAGCTACAAGAACCATTAATTTTTTTCTGAGTTCTGTAAAATTACACCTAAAATTGAGTATCTGATGAAAAATCACAGCATCTCTGGTTAGTGTCCAGCACTGCAGGATCCAACAACCTCTTTATACACCCCTGTGAGCAGCCGAATAATTAAATAAGAATGTCGGTATCACGAAAGCTAAAAGACACAAAACCTCTCATAATCATTTCGAAAACATTCTCCATTCCAATAATGTAATGACCCATGACGGAACCTTAGTGCATGCCAGAAGCTAAATCCAACCGCTGCTTTTGGCAGTGTCCTGAAATAGCAGCCGACACTGACTGAGTGGGCCAGGTGGCACCAGCTGGAATAGATGCCACTGTTGATTGATAAAGTGCTGCGGGTGTTGCCGGACCACAACTTCACTAATGCCCCTATGTGCTCTTCTGCACTGACCATCACAGGGTCAGCTGCGCTAGTCGGGGTCAGTCCTGCCAGGACAACATTAGCCCTCTAAACACCAGCCAGACCGCGCAAGCTTGGAGATGTTTGTGCGATTGCCCTGTTGGGATGTATGTCTAATGTACCCACACAGCAAGAGCTAAATGCACAAAATAATGACAGAAGACATTTGAAAGTCAATTGTAAGTAAATTGCTGTGTTGTGTGGAGAGGTTTGTCCACATGTTGTTTCTTCTTCATTTTTGGAACTTTACACAGAGCTTTCCAACAGAGGACTGTTATTAAATACTGTAAGGTGGACAACAGATATTAGAAGGACTTAGTGATAGCAAAGATATGATATTTGTACAACTATTTATGTAATTGGTTGTTATGACAGCCATGCCCATTGGCCACGCTGGCTATAACTCATTCAATCAATATACTCTTTGAAGAAATAACCATGAATAGGTATAAATTACAATGTATTATAACTTATTACTTTGTTTACAAAAAAATACTACTATTTATGTAAGGCGTATTACGTCACATTATGAATGAATCTTATGCACCTTATATAAGGTATGTTCACTACAAACTGTACAAACGGTAAAGTGAGAAGCATTACATCAGAAGCATTACATCTGATGAATGTAGCAGCATCCTGGGATGAATTCTGATGGGTTGGTCAAAGCCCAAATGCCTCAGAGGCAAATCAAATTGATCCTGTTTTTTCAGGTCATCTCCTGAATCAATCAGAGGTGATAGACTCGGTACAATCAATATCAATTTCAAAGGGCCATATTACATCCTTTGTCAAAATACAGGGAGCATTTGCACTACAATCCAAATTAATAAACTGTTTAAACATCCAATAAAAGCTATTCAGCACAGAATTACAATTACCAAATTTTCAGACACCTCAGAGTTACAGCCACAATTAATAGAACTGTAAGAATTAGTAATAGTGGACATATATACATGGATG